>NQII01001273.1:458872-475365 GCA_002778355.1 Clitarchus hookeri
ACTCTCCTCGTCATCAGGGCCGGCGCCGGAAGCACGCCTTCCGCGCAGCCTTGGCGCGACACCAGGTGCGTGCGTCCTCGCGCGTCGCCCACCACGTGGACAGTTGGCCGTCTCTCGACACCGGGGTCTCGAGAGCCGGCGAGGGTGAAGCGAGGCGAGCATGGAGCAGCGCCGGAACGCGAGTGCGGGGGGAAACGGGAGATCCTTGAGAAAACCCGCCGAACAGCGGCGTCGTCCAGCACGATTCCAGCATGCGAAAATCCGGGAGCGACACCGCCGGGAATCGATAACCTTCCACGTGATTTCTCGTTGGCGTCGCGATATTTTAGTCTCTGTATGTTTCCAATCCTTTTAATATTGGCAAACTAAAGCTTCATAAAAAAGAATTTACTATGGCATATGTTACCATAGATTAGGAACTAATAAATATTTAATGCTCGTTGGTAAACTTACAAGTGATTTGGTGTAGATCACAATTTGGCCACTCGGCACCGATGCAGAATTTCCATGGCGGAACTAATGATTTTGGGAACACAGACTTGAATCCACGAACGCAATAAATTATTCTTGATGTCATGCAATTTTAAGAAAGTCGCAGTAACATGGGCAAATTTCAATAAAATGTGCTTTCGGCTGCCACTTTACTATAAGTTTGGACTTTAAATTCATTATTAATGCCAGAGCCGTCCTACTGTATACCTTCAAAATTAGTGGTGGGTGGAAACGTATAAACCAACAAGATGACAAATGAAGCGGCAAATGTCACATTTTCAGTTCTGCAGCCGCGCGCCAACGACATTGATTTCTGCGGAAATGATTTGTCCGCGCTGGTATAAAAAAAGCCGGGGATTTTGGCGGAAAAGGACGAAGAGTTGGGAGAGAGAAAACGGGAGGGAAAGAGAGAGGCTGGTTATTAACGGGATTTCAAATCGAGACCTGCATTACAACGGACAATTTTTTTTTCTTTGCTTCAATATAAAAGTATAATTAAAACAGCGTTCGGTCGTAGCCATTACCATAGCATAAAACACATTATAATTACAAGCTGTATGGAAAAAAGCAAAAAAATTTTGAGACAACATATGTTTCAAAACACTGTAGCGTCCTGATCATTTTGTGATTGGATTATGCATTTCTGACTCTACTTGGCCGGCACCTTCCAGACCAGTCATAAAGGTTCGATTTTACAGTACCAGAATTCTCATTGGTCCAGAGAAACAGTAAAGTAACTTCACGCACACACGACAACCAATAACGAAAGAAAGTTTTCTGACATATATGCAGTAGGCCTACGTTGAAACGTAATAATTCAACTTTCCCCGCGATAAACCAACGTCTCTTAAGTGTGATTTATTTCGTTTATATGAGGCAAACTTATTTAACGTCCATGACTAAAACATCAACAGAAAACTGTTTTAAAAAAAACAGCCAAACGAGGGTTGAGTTGAGTTACGAGATTTGGACGGCTCTTAATAACAACAAGGTCTTGAGAGCCGATAAGGGTGAAAATGAGGTTATAGTGGAGCAGTGCCAGAATGCAAGGGCGGGGAAAACGGGAGATCCACTAGAAAACCCGCCGATAAGCGGCATCGTCCACATGCGAAAATCCGGGAGTGACCCGGCCGGGGACTTAACCCGGTTCGCCTTGGTCGGAGGAGGGGGAGAAGTCTAACCACTCAACCACCGCGGCCTCTCCAAAAGATGAAAAAAGTACCTCACTTGGTGGGTTACACTACACAATCTCGCCATTACTCTCTCGTGGATTTTACGCGAATCATTTCCTTTTCCGCGAGCTTGTAAAACAATTTTCAAACGTCAAGTGCGACGTTCAGCCAACAATTGGAGGATTATTTTTTTTTTTGCTCCTTTCGTCGTGTTTCCGCGCACGCACGCGCCCACACGTGCACGTGCCTGTTATTAATAACCGGCCATTTGTTTCCCGGCAGCGCCCGCGGTATTTGTTATTGTTCTTGGCTCACGTACGTGCAGCTCGTTCAGCTGTGGTTCGCGAGGAAAAGTTGCGCGAAAACTGCCCCGTCTGCTGCGCGCAACAACGCCACATTTCCCACGTTCGAAAAAAAAAAGAAAAAACGTACGCAATTTTTTTTTACTATATAATTCAAAATTTCGGGCAGATCAGTTTTAATAATTACGAACGTATCTAAAAAGTCGAGCATTTATAAACGGCATTTCCTCTCTCTAACCCCAAAAAAAAAATATTCATATTTGTCTTTCCTATGGTACCTAATGTTACTGTTATTGCAAATTAAGAATCACTAGAACAGTTTTTGTCATTACCTGAAGGTGGCCGCTGGCCCAGGCCGCCAAATGGTGTGGAGAACTTCGGCAGAAACAGAGGCATGTTGTGAAGTTTTGCAAGATAAGATTGCGCTTGCTCGGTGCTGTACGCACTCGGCGCACACAGCAGGAACCAGTAACCAGAGTGGAGCCGGGAAAAACTGAATGTGTATTGCGGTCACTCACGAGAGAGCGGCGAGGCACCCATTACACACGAGCTGTGACGTCAACTGTACTACTACTTCTAAGTGGCCTATGTGGAATGTAGCAAACGATTAGGTATAGCACAGAGAAAAACACAGCTTACCTTGCAACAGTTCGCCATACGCCGCTGGGTAGAAAACGTCGTATTAGAAAACCGCTCAATGTGCTTGAGTGATGTCTGCTTAGCATTTGAGAAACGTTGCACGTGTGTATACCAATTTGTTCCAGAAACAGACTCTTTAAAAATGTACAGACGAGTGCAGCACACTGTTACCTTTAGTATTACGGCATAAAATTATATGGCCGCCGCTGAAGAGGCGCGTTATTGACCGGAAGACGGCGCGCCAGTTCAGTGATTTGCGCCTAGTGGCTACTATGATGCGCGATGCGCATACCTGAATCGCCCTTAGCGCTTCCATGCTTCTAGGCCTCAGACATGCAAAAAAAAAACACATCCAGCCAGACGGACACCTTAGGGCTCCACCTACCTCCGGAACTTCTTTCCGCGTTTGAGGGCGAGAAGGGCGGGAGCGATAAAGACGACACTGCCACGCGCATCCAGTGCGCCATCGCCGCTAAGCGCAAGGCTCTGAACTGGCGTGCAGTGTTCTCGTCGCTCTGCGTGTACCTATGGGACTTTCAGCGGTGACCCTATTATTTTATTGGTGTAAAGTCTAAAGGAAGGTTCAGAGCAGGGTCCTTGAGTAGTTTTGCATTTACCTGACCCGTATATTTTGAAATACAGCACTTTGAAAAAGTCGTTTTTAGCCATTTTGGAGTACTCTGGAATGGTGTTTCTAATATGCGTGACGTCTTGAAAACACTCAACAGCCATCGTCTGAAGTGTACGTTCTTTTCGTATATCATCACAGTGGACGCACGTTTAATAGTTTAGCAGAAAAACGTGAATTACTAACACTGTGTAACGCAGTTCAAGCAACATGTAGGCGGGAGCCTTAATGCAAACAATAATTTTTAATTTAGTAATCAGATCGATTCTACAAACTGCACGGTCCCTCTAAAGATGCCTTGTAAATTCTCCTTCACGTAGAAGCCTTCAAACGAACGGAAATTCAGCGTGATGTGATATGCACGAGAGATGGTTGATTGGTCTACAAACAGATTAAGCCGCTGGGGACTATGCTCTGTTGCGCAACCTGTGACTTCTATTTTTTTCTTAACTGTTTCGCGGTAGAGTAAGTTCCAAAGAAAAAAAAACTTCCGTGTGTCGGCTCTACCAAAAAAAAAACTCAAAAGCCAGTATTCCGAAGCGTAACTTAGCGTAAATTCTCCACGGCGCAAAACTTTCGTGCAAAATTTGAAATTCTGATAGCATGCGTACGAATGTAAATTTTCTTCAAAGATTCCCATTTATTGCAGTCTGATTTGCAACCCAAATTAACACCGAAGAACAGGAAATCACGAGAATCAGTAACAGTTGTAAAAAAAATCCTGATTTTCCACTTTATATCCGCCAAGCTACAATTGGCCAGGGTTCAACTACATACGTCACAAAATGTGCCATCCTGCGATGGCATAAACGAATGCACCGGAACAAATTACTAGAGTGAAATAGAGCAAAGAGCTATCGTAAAAAATAAAAATATATAGCTGTTATTTTTTAGTCGCATGAAGTTGGTCTAATTTTTTTTTTCACGTAAAAACGATGTTTCTATCCGCCGGGACAATTTTTAAACCGTAATTATTGTAACATGCACACGGATGCATAAAGCCAGGCGCAGGAACATGCTAGGAATTTTATCTCTCTCTCTTTCTCTCTTTCTCTCTCTCTCTCTCTCTCCTAACACAAAAAAAAAAGTTCCGTTGTATAGAACGGGCAAAAAAAAAAGAGGTCGATAAACGTGTTTCCAGTGCAGTAAGTATTCCAATTGCCCCGCACTGGAAATGCGAATCGCGTGCCGAAAGCTGATTGGCCCGACACAACGCCAGAGGTGATTNCGAAGCGTAACTTAGCGTAAATTCTCCACGGCGCAAAACTTTCGTGCAAAATTTGAAATTCTGATAGCATGCGTAGGAATGTAAATTTTTTTCAAAGATTCCCATTTATTGCAGTTTGATTTGCAACCCAAATTAACACCGAAGAACAGGAAATCACGAGAGAGTCAGTAACAGTTATAAAAAAAATTCCTGATTTTCCACTTTATATCCGCCAAGCTACAATTGGCCAGGGTTCAACTACATACGTCACAAAATGTGTCATCCTGCATAAACGAATGCACCGGAACAAATTACTAGAGTGAAATAGAGCAAAGAGCTATAGTAAAAAATNTACAATTGGCCAGGGTTCAACTACATACGTCACAAAATGTGTCATCCTGCATAAACGAATGCACCGGAACAAATTACTAGAGTGAAATAGAGCAAAGAGCTATAGTAAAAAATAAATATATATAGCTGTTATTTTTTAGTCGCATGAAGTTGGTCTAATTTTTTTTTTCACGTAAAAACGATGTTTCCTTCCGCCGGGACAATTTTTAAACCGTAATTATTGTAACATGCACATGGATGCATAAAGCCAGGCGCAGGAACATGCTAGGAATTTTATCTCTCTCTCTCTCTCTCTCCTAACACAAAAAAAAAAGAGTTCCGTTGTATAGAACGGGGCAAAAAAAAGAGGTCGATAAACGTTCCAGTGCAGTAAGCATTCCAATTGCCCCGCACTGGAAATGCGAATCGCGTGCCGAAAGCTGATTGGCCCGACACAACGCCAGAGGTGATTTACCTCCCGTTATCGCCAATCAAAACATCACCAGCGTGCGCGCACTCCTAGCCCCCTCGCCCCTTCTCCACGAGCAGTCAGGGTTGCTAACGTTTTGGAGAGAAAGTCTCTAGATCGACACACAAAAATGACTTGGAAAACACGCGATTGCAATCTCAAGTATATTTAAAATTTAATTTAGGCAAAATACAGGTTTGTAAAATATTTGTTTACGTGGATTGAAATGTTATTTTTTTTTTTATTATTCTTTACGTTTGACATAAATACCGTTGCAAGAAGTTGAAACAAAAATGAAAAGATAAAACATTCCCACTTGAAATACTTTTAATAACGCATTCGCTAGACATATATACAAACGCGCAGTGCTCGCGTTGGATAATTCATTCAAGTAGGCCTACTTTTTTTTCTGTGGAGGGCCCAGAAATCGTACTGTTATTCCCGAAAGAGACCGCCCACACGGCCATCCACAACCAGATAATCACATACATTAAAGTATGTAACATGCATCTCAAGATATTACTACGCTCTCCCGAGGTGTACATAGTGTAGTTTGTGAAATGAACAATCCTGAAGTCACAAAAGTGAAATAATCTGTCTTTGGGGGGGGGGGGCACTTTAGTCTTCCTTTACATCACCAGATCTGCCACGAGATTTTTTACGGAAATTACTAACCTTTGGACTTGTCGCAAATGTGAAATTTGGTGCCCAAGACCATTATCTGAAATCACTAGATCTAGTGACAAACAAACTAAGTTGGCAATTCTGGCAGAGCTAGGTTACTGGGAGCGATTAATTCGTCTCGCCCGCAGTATTTCACCTTGGCAAGCGGGGGAGGGGCATAGGGATTAGGATAACGGTAGTAGGGGGGAGGGAGGGGGTAAAGCTTTGCAGATGGCGCACGTTCGCGTGCCACGCGATTTACGACCGTTTTGCTACGAGGAATGTGGGAGTGGACCGCCACACGGAGAGCAGGCGGCGTGTGCACAGATCGTCGGGCTACACGACCAGCTACATACAATAACCAACTTTTAAGATATAAAAAAACTAGCAATAACAACTCTGTTTATTTTAACTTAAACACCAACTACAGCACTAACAACAACATTGACATCGCATTAAAAAAAAAAGAGGTTCTAATGGCTTAATTTACTCTTACCCGGTGTACACAACTGTGTACATTACATACAAGAAGGTTATTTTTGACCGGTGCCGTGCACCGCATGAGGGCGTTCCCATTCGCTGGTTGGCCGCGTGAAGATCTGGGAACGGGCCTTGCGTCTGTTTGGGTACTGCGTGACGCGAAAGGTTCCCTATTGGCTGGGCTGCCGGCTGGCGAAGTAGGCTACCAGACGCTGATTGGCGAACGGCACTTCAAAATGTTGCTGGCCGGTGACGCCATTTTTCTGGCGTGCGCGGCTGGAAATGGTAGTTTCGCCTCTGTGTGATTAATTAACTCTGTATCATCGCCGCACGCACGCTTTAGGCCTACAGTATATGTCATTTTTCCGTGTTACAATAGAGTTGTCAAAGTAATGTTACTGCACAGTTGGCGCAAATGGTTGTCGTGGACACACCACCAATTCATTTTTACGATTCTCGTCGACAGATCTGTTTCACGCCGGACGCCGACTTCGGGAATAGGATTCACCTGATGGTATCGCTGGTTCGTACGGCGCGGGACATGCCGTTATATATGTACATACATTGGCGCCTACGCCTTTGTGTACAAACAAATACCTGCGGAAAAATGTATGATTTGTTTTACTGGCATGTTTGAGCTACTTTCAGTTTCAGTAAAGGTAATGCGCGAAAAAAAAAAAAAAAAAAAATTTTACTGACATAATATTGTAATTTACAACTTAAATTGAAAAAACATAATCGAAAAGAAATACATAAATAGATCATTAATACGACAATTATGTCTGTGGCAAGCCTGCATTGCAGTGGTTCATATTTAAAAAAAACTTTTTCTCTGCGGCAACAAATTATGTTTTGCAGCAAAGGAAACGTTTTTACTGGGTACGGGGCTATTTCACCTTTGTATTCTTAAGTAATCTGAGATCCGAGGCACAGTACACTCAACTTCCCCCCTTCCCACTCCTTTTGTGGGAGAGGGGGCTGCAGTGATTGAAGAGATACTCTTCAGCGCGTGTAAACTACGCATGCGCTTGAGATACTTAAGCCGGGTTTACAATAGAAAATTTAAGCTTTAAATTATGCGTTAAGACGTATGCAGAAGAAACAGTAGTGTGTTATTATACGTATTGGTTTCCAATGGAACTTAGAAGGTCGCATGCGTTGTCGGGATTTCCTTAAGCGTTAAAAGGAATAGTTACATTTTTTTTTAAATTTTAAGTGAAAGTTGTGACGCAGCGGCTAATCAGAACAGAGCTGTCGGTGTTTTTGGCGGGAAACTGTTATTTACACAGTTACGTAATTGTAAAAAATATTAAAAAGCCGTGCGTGTGCACACGTTTACGATTATATTTGTTCACAAATATAAGATTCTCGGATAGAAAAGGTCGGCTGTGAAGTATGATCTGCTTAAATATGGTTGTGATATAAGAGGTTCGGAACCTAAAGAAAACATGGCAGGTTCGTCGGCGGTTTCCATTGGCTGGAATTAAGAATTAAAAAACATTAATGGGAAACTGAAAATGCAGAAGACGTGTTTCCGTATGCCAGATCAGCGCATACTGCTTAATTCTTAACGCATGTTTTTTTTTTTTGTGAACCCAGCTTAACGCTCCTTTCCTTGTACTTACCCGTGTTCAGACATATATTTACGACCCGTCGAAACAGCACGCTCCCTCGCGGTCAGTCGTCACGAAGTTGTAATTAAACTCGCAGAAACGTTGCACGATTTAATCCGCTCCATTAATCAAATTCCGTGGGCACGCCTTACCCTCCTCCGCGAGTCATACGAAACACCCTCCAATTTCGTATACAACTCGCCGAACGGGCTAGCGATTTATGCTTCATCGATAAGTATGACACGGAGTGCCAAACGATGTAATACAGGCAGGGCCTTCCCATACTCTTCATGTCCGCAAATCGTTTAACAGTCGCCAACAAAATAAGTGAATCTCACATTTACTATCAAAAAATTGGTAATTGCATGGCACATCGACACACACAGTAATTTATCCAAAAATTTCATTGTTAAAAAAAAAAAATACTGTTTTTATATAGCGGTTTGCAGGCAAGTCGCAAAAAGTGCAGTATCAGAATTGACAAAGAAATTTAAATGGGTTAGTCAAACAGGAAACTAGCTTCTTACGAGCATAAAAACAAGTAAAGAAGGAAAAGTCGAATGCGTGCTTATATGACGCAGTACCCAAGCAAGAACTCTGCCGTTTTCCCGATAGATAATTGCCTCTACAGATCAGTTACGTTTATGTAATACATAAGGAATGCCATTTAAAAAATAAATATCTACTTCGAGTGTCAGCTTTTATACGTTTGCCTAATGCTCGTAAAAAAGGTACAGACATATATCTTTTTTTTTTTTGCAGAAGTTTTCATTGGCGAGAGACAGAATCTTGTCCCGACTAAGTCGGAAAATGTGCTTTCACATAACCGTTATTCTTTTGTTAAAATTATTCCGTTAACGAATGCTGATATTTCACCGATTTACGTGTGATCCATTTGTTAGTTATTATATTTATATACATAATTGTCTAAAAATTAGTGTAGAATGTAAGTGTTCTTGGCTTAGTGCAACTATTTTTTACATTCCGGTTTTTCGCATTACTATCACAGTTGTTGAATTAAAGTATGAATTGTATCCTCGTTTGTTAACGTAACGTTTACATTACAATGCTTTGGTATTTTCGCTCTAAATCGTGCAGAAACAATGAAGTCTTCCTCTTCTTCTGTTATCTTACAGGACGTGGTTTGGGAAGAAAGCTCGAGTTGGTTGAAGTCGGTGTTTGCCTTGGGACACAGCTTTTCTTACGGAACGGGAGATGCCGACAGCGTCTTGACGTCGGAAAAACGCGTACAAATTAGCCCATCCTTGTCTCAGAGCACATATTGAGACAGAGTAATTGCAGACACGTTCCTAGAGTTCGGGAGGAAGTATCTGCTGCTTCGAACAGGATAGATTTATCATCATAGATATGCTCCAAACCGCCCTTCACGTATACGTAGGGGCAGTGATATTTCGCGAAAAGATTTCGAGACAAGATACAGTCCAAAGCACTGTAGGGTCGCTCAGCTTCTTTGATTGGCTAAAAAATGTTCTGGCCCGTGTTAACCGTTTGCGCACGAATCACGAAGGTTCGGTGTCAGAGTTACTTAGTCCTGAGCGGCTTGGTCAAAGACGGACACGGCACCAGCAGATAATGGAGGTATAACAACAGCTGATGTGTGTATATAGTATTGAAGTCTACTGTGTGCTCCGATTTTTACGCGAAAAGTCACTGGCCCTGCATATACGCTGTTCACCGTAAAGTGAGCACTTTTGAGGTCGCAGTTACTTTTTCCTATCAGCCATTTTTTATCTTTCCACCACTTTTTTTTTTAAATAAATATTGCCATGTAAGTAATAAACACAGTGTATATGTTTCGCCGAACTCGAAAATTAACGTCTACGGCTACAATAAAATATATTTATTGACTATTATTCCAATATATGAGGGCTTCAAAACGTGCTCACTTTACGGTGAATAGCCTACGTAAGTAACACTTTGAGAAGTGCCGTACTCTTGGGGCGTGCCTGTTTTACACCTGGCCGCTATTGTTCGGATCAGGTCCTTGCGGGCAGCAAGACGCGATGCCACCCAGCTAGCAGGTAATTTACTGCTTGACTCCAACCCACGGAAACCATTTGTATTTAATAGATAATAATTGGGTGTTTTTTACACAATCGCACATCCACAATAATATTTAATTGGTAAAGGCTGTTCACGTTAAAGTAAGCACTTCTGAATTTAACCTTTGAAAAAAAAAATACTGCCCATACCGACTTCCTACTGCAGTACACACTGGTAGGTAGGCTACTAGTTAAGTTGGTACTGGTAGCGAATCAGTAAAAGCAGTTTTAAGAGTTGACGTACTGCGAGTGTAACGTTTGAATATATGACTGTTGAAGTTAATTATTATTGTTATATACACATAAAGTGCGCGAATATGCACATTTGCATTTCTAAAAATTCCCGGCTTCACTTGGATGGCGCATGAATATAGTGAGACGGTTAAATTTACAAACGGCGAACGGATACAAAATGAGGAGAAAGTAGATCTTAAGTAGGGCTTCAAAAAGTGNAGACGGTTAAATTTACAAACGGCGAACGGATACAAAATGAGGAGAAAGTAGATCTTAAGTAGGGCTTCAAAAAGTACTGAGCCAACCGTGAACAGTCCATGTATCAATTTCTCACGTTAGAGAAATTCCAGTAGTCTTGCTTGTTCATCAGCCAGTCTGGCCTTGTGATTAACGTGACTGCACCGCATTCTGAACATCGAGATTTACGTGTCGACTGGGTGCATTGGCGCTTTTTTTGTCACGTTATATTTTCCGTTCGCATTCGAGATGCATGTTGATGCGGTTTCTTGCGTTGAGATTCACCATTTCCTTACCAATTAAAGCCCGTTTTAGCCTGTAACATGGATGTTGAGAGAGCGTGGTTGATTAATTAACAAGTTGTCTGCCTTGACTGCGACTTCCCTAGGGAAACAATGAGGTTATTAACGATATATTAAGGCTTCCGCCTACCTGGAGTTTTATTCCACTTTGGAGGCAGAGAAGCGCGGGAGCGATAAGGGCGACACTGCCACGCGCATCAAGTTCGCCATCGCCGCTAAGCGCAAGGCTCTGAACTGGCGTGCGGTTTTCTCGTCGCACTGCGTGTACCTGTGGGACTTTCAGAGGTGACCCTATTATTTTATTGATGGGAAGTCTGTGGGAATGTTTAATGCAGGGCCCATGAGTAGTTTTGTATGTATCTGACGCGTATATTCTGAAATACAGCGTTTTGAAGAAGCCCTTTTTAGCCTTTTTTGGAGTACTCTAAAATAGTGTTTCTGATGNTTTCTCGTCGCACTGCGTGTACCGGTGGGACTTTCAGAGGTGACCCTATTATTTTATTGATGGGAAGTCTGTGGGAAGGTTTAATGCAGGGCCCATGAGTAGTTTTGTATGTATCTGACGCGTATATTCTGAAATACAGCGTTTTGAAGAAGCCCTTTTTAGCCTTTTTTGGAGTACTCTGAAATAGTGTTTCTGATGTGCGTGACGTCTTGAAAGCAATCAACAGCCTTCGTCTGAAGTGCGTGTTCTTTTCGTAGANGTTTTCTCGTCGCACTGCGTGTACCTGTGGGACTTTCAGAGGTGACCCTATTATTTTATTGATGGGAAGTCTGTGGGAATGTTTAATGCAGGGCCCATGAGTAGTTTTGTATGTATCTGACGCGTATATTCTGAAATACAGCGTTTTGAAGAAGCCCTTTTTAGCCTTTTTTGGAGTACTCTAAAATAGTGTTTCTGATGTGCGTGACGTCTTGAAAGCAATCAACAGCCTTCGTATGAAGTGTGTGTTCTTTTCGTAGATCAGCGCAGTGGGCGCATGTTTAATAGTTTCGTTGAAAAACGTGTGTAGGAGGGAGCCTCATTCTGCGTCGAAGTCATCTCGTAGATGCAACTTCATTTGAACGCCACTCCACAAGTCGCTGAGGATAGACGAAATATGACAGCAATTTAACTAAGTTCGCCTATGTAGTCTCCAATCTCACCTACCCACCATAAATTCCATTCAACACACGCCAAAAGTGCAACGTGTGTATCCATAATTCCAAAGGAAAAAAAGGGCACGGTGGCTGAGCGGCTAGCCTGCTCGCCTCCCACCAAGGCCAACCGGGTTCAATCCCCGGCCGGGTCACTCCCGGGATTTACGCGAGTGGGAATCGTGCCGGACGATGCCGCTGGTCGGCGGAATTTCTCGGGGATCTTCTGTTTCCCCCGCCCTTTTATTCCGGCACTGCTCCACACTCACCTCAATCACCCTCATCGGCTCTCAAGACCTCGCTGTTAAGAACCGACCAAATCTCTTCACTCACTAAGGAAAAAATTCGGCCGCCAAAAGAGTNAGCCAAAAGAGTCACTCCGGGAATATGCAAATTCCAAGAGGAACCACTCCAGTCCATTTAGCATCCTCAAGGGCTGTCTCATAAAAACTAAATTTTTCAAACAATTACTAAACGATTTCAAGTCACGTATTGCTAACGCCATTTCTTCTGCAGCTCGTTGTGCCAAAAGCAATTTCCTCTTATATGAAAAGAACGCTATAAACCTCAACTGCTCTTCCAAAAAGGTTGTTTGCTCCGACATGCATTCCGCCGTCCTCAGGTCACGTTCCCTAAAAGCTAATTCCCCCAAAAAGTAATTTCTCCTAAGTACAGCAGATGGCCGTCGAGAGTCATTCACGATAGCCGTAAAGTTAATGGGTCTGAACTTCACTTGCTGCTAGGAGTAACTCGCCATCAAAGGGTGTCTTAGCTGCACGAAGGTAGGTAGGTAGGTAGGTAGGTATACTGTGTACCATATAAGAAGGCCACATTCTTGACAGTTGCCGATCGCCGCGCCTTTTCGTTTATGTATCCATTCGCCATCAACTGGTGTGTCAAGTATAGGCTTTGATGCGGCGAGTCAGCGCGTCCAGGAGGTGCTGCTACGTGTGGCAATTGGTGAAGTACTTGGGTGGCGCTGCATTCGTAAACGGAGCTTGGTGGACGTGTGTAAGGTCGTTCGTAAACGCTGTACACGAAAATATATGTTACTTTAAAAATTATACAGATCTCGCGGGAAAATAAAACCATTTGTGTATGCGCGTAGTTACGTTATTTTAAACAACAAAACTATAATATGTGTCTGGGTGTAGTTCGGGATATGGATAACAGATAGCGTGGAAGGACGTGTTGTAACAGATGGCGCGCCTGTACCTCACAAGATGGCAGCACATGGTTGGAGAGTCTGGATACGTGAAAAAGGTTTCGATGTTTCGTTGCATTTGGATACGGATCATTTTATTTTGCATCTCATTTTGAACACCTATACATTACTATTTTATTACGAAGTTTCGTTTCTAAAACTAAAAACTGCTGTTTTATGACCACGCAAAATAAAATGTATTAATTAATCTATCTATGAACTCTTTCTTATCCACGTATTTTCTGCTTGTCTGATGTGAGTCGGCACTGCTCTCAGAATAGCCAACGTAATATTAATCTATGTTCGTTCGTGCATCAGGTGATACAGGATTTTGTAAATGGCACGTTGTTTGTTTTGAATACTTCAAGTTGCCACTCACTGACTGTCAGAATGTGGCCTTCTTATATGAAATGTACTGAAGGTAAGTAGGGCTTAACCTCGTCGACAACGAGGTCATTTGAAAGGTAGCAAGATGCTCAGAGAAGCAGGAAAAAGGAAGGAATCAACCATGGCCTGTAGTAAGGAATCATTCGAACAATCATGCGGAGTGATTGTGGGAAACCATGGAAAACCGAAATCAGGGTGGTCGACCCGGGATTTGAACCCAGATCTTCCCGAATGCGAGTCCCAGGGTTAACCACTCCGCCACCTCGCTCGGTGCGGCGGCATAATATCCCTCGAAATACAGTCTTGTACTCTTCGCTGAGATTTTAAAGCAGTAATTTTTGTTTTTTGATGCTTATTAAACGCATCCCCTGCCCGCTTAATGTCTGTAGCTTTATCATGAGACTGAGAAGTACCAAGAATTATTCCTGGAAACGTTACACACACACAACTTACCCGGGACTAAACTAGGGACCTTGAAGTCTGAAGGCACGCATTAGGGTGAGTGATGAGATTTAGGCGGCTCTTAACATCGAGGTATTGAGAGCCGATGAGGGTGAAGCGTGGTATGGAGCAGCGCCGGAATTCAAGGGCGGGGGAAACAGGAGATCCCCGAGAAAACCCGCCGACTAGCGGCATCGTCCAGCACGATTCCCACATGCGAAAATTCGGGGCGACCCCAGCGGGAATCGAACCCGGTTCACCTAGGTGACAGACAAGTAGTCTAACCACTAAACCACCGTAGCCCCCGCGACGCATTAGGGACCTTAACGACGGAGGTCAATTGGAGGCAGTTTAGTATGGATTTTTGGTTTGTTTTTATTTTGATGTCGCGTCTAGTAAAGGGATGGAGTTGCAAGAGATACGTGATCGAGACACTGTGAACCTGCTAAACGCTGTGCACGGTAAAGCGATCACTTTTAAATGCCCTACTGAATTTATGCTTTCAGCCAATTTGTGCCCTTTCGCCACTTGTTAATATAAATATTGTCATGTGACAAAAACATTGTTTACACTTCACAACTCACAAAAGTTAACATCTGAGACCACAATAAAATATGTATATTTATTTGTTATTTTGTCCGTTTCGAATGCCTTAAAATTGCTCATTTTACCTTGAGTAGCCTCTATTCCCCTGTACACTGGGAGGCAGTAAAAAANGTTTCGAATGCCTTAAAATTGCTCATTTTACCTTGAGTAGCCTCTATTCCCCTGTACACTGGGAGGCAGTAAAAAACTTTTAATAACAGACGGATGAAACTCCGTTTTACCGTCTATAGAAGAGGAAAGAGCTGTTCATGAACGGANAAAAAACTTTTAATAACAGACGGATGAAACTCCGTTTTACCGTCTATAGAAGAGGAAAGAGCTGTTCATGAACGGAATAAAATTCCACTGATATTCACGTGTGCAATAGACTGCCTCCGCCACAAAATCAGTAAAGCAGAACAGTGGGTTCCTGAACAACTCAATATTTTGGTAATGTATAATGATCGCACTTCTCGGAAAAGGTCGTAAATAACCACCCGACCTTGATTCAACGTTCCTGAGGGATCGTGTGCGTCTAAAGGCGGTCAATGAATAAAATCATGATTTTTCTTTCCCAATAACGTGTCTATGATTATGGTGTTCGCGGCACAGTTCATACCACATGTCGACTTTTGATGCAAGNTTTCTTTCCCAATAACGTGTCTATGATTATGGTGTTCGCGGCACAGTTCATACCACATGTCGACTTTTGATGCAATTGAGTCTTGATTCGAACCCCGTGTAGCAGGAAGTTGCCCATCATAACACACTATTAGGTTAAAATAATTTCCTTATAATCAACCCCTTGGTATACACACGGACAGACGTTTCCAAGAAGGACGTCTTATTACTGACAGGTAGGCGGTAACGACGTACCTACAACCGGTTCAAACGAATAAAAAAAAAATATATACATATATTATGATCAAATCACATATTTTACTGCTGAGAAAATTTTAACTTGAAAATACGTGCATTTTAGTGTGTAACTGGGCTTAAGGGAATTCTCTATCCAGCGTCCGGAATACACTTGCAAACAAGCAAATCGTGCCAAAAATACATAACCCTTAAAAAATTTTGCATGTATTTTGTGAAATATATTTTTCGCCACGTATACTTTGCAAATGATAAACACTGAAAAATGATGCACCAACCGAACACTGTAAAACGGTGGGAGAGCGAGAAGGGGGGGGGAGGGGAGAGAAAAATCATTTTGTGAAGTATAGGTCATGTGCTAACCAACTCGCCAGTTTTTTCAGTCCCCTATCACAACACCCTGTTCTCTCTTTCACGATCGTAATGAAAAACTCTATTCCACGAATCCATTGATCACATCTCTTTATAAACACATCCACGCACTACATTAACGAGAAAAATAATTTTAAAAAAGAAGAATAAACATGAAATGTATAGGTTTCTGCTAATATAAAAAATACTAACTCCTCGTCATGACTTTGAGGTTTTCATCATTACTCTGATGAATGTGCTGTGTGTGGTTGGAAAAAGAAAAAGAGAACACTATTTCCAGCATCATCAAAGCCTTTAGAAATTGTGCAAAATGGGCAAAAGAGAGTAATTAGAACTGAGTTCACAGTTGACAGTAAAAATTTGTTAATGGGAAATAATTAAACGGATTTGCACACTACATAACTCTAAAAGTATCGCTGATAAAAGTTGCAAGGTATTTGTAAACTGTGTAATATATGGTTAAAGAATGTTCATCAAGATAATAACGACTCAAATAACATCCTTCCTAAAAGAAACATGCAATGCCATGCAGTGGCTGCAGAATTTTAATTTCCTGCTACAGTAATTTTGTTTCTCTCGCGTAAATATTCCAACGACTTTTTGTACTCCAAAACACATCAGCTCAGATTCACTTTCGTGTTTGGATGCGGCAAGGGGGTT
>NQII01001273.1:475746-517803 GCA_002778355.1 Clitarchus hookeri
CTCAGCAAAAAAAAACAACAATATTTTCCCCTGCACTTTCGATCGCCCGCTCCTAACAATGAGTGTGTGTGCACGCCACTGACTGAATTACTGCAAATGTTTACGTATCTGAGCCGTCTGCGTGCGAATAGCGGACGCTCAGTATTGGAAGGACCTGTTTAACCCATTCGATTAGGAAAATGTCTTCTCACAAAGCCACTGCATGCGTGCGCTTAGAACATTGAAGATTGGTCTCTGCCAAAGAACAGGTGGCCCTAGTTATGACGTCACACTTATTGCAGGCTGTTCACGGTAAACTCAGCACTTTTGAAAGTCGTGCTTAAGATCTGCTTATATGCGCGTCGAGTATCCTTCCGCCTTATGTAAAATTAACACTGCCATGGACCTTACCACTTTATTCATGCGTCCGTCAAGTTAAACTGTGAAATTATCAGAAAAGCACATATTTTACAAATCCTCTCATTCTTACACTTAGATGTAATTTAAAAAAAACAGAAAGCGAAAGAAATAATTTAATTTATCACAAATTGTTACCTAGCAGTTTTATTTCGACGTTAAGATATAGAACTACTTTTCCTCCATCGTTATCAGCTCAGTGCGCCCGTTACAATATATGCATTATGCAGCTACTTTTTTTTTCCAAGGTTGATTTCAAAAGTGCTCAATTTATCGTGAACAGCCTTTATGTACATACATATGTAAACTATTATGTGCGATGTAAAATTTTCTCTCTTCCACACACACACACACACAATATGCAAGCACGCCCAGAGAGAAGAAATGGGTAGGGGAAGCGTGCTATATTTCCAAAGAGCGTATTTATGTGAAAAGTTTGTTAACCCCAAGTGTAAACCATGCGGACTACCCTACCCCTCACTCCTACGGCAGCACGGTGTTGGCGGGGAAAGGGGGACAAGGCGGGAGAAACAGACGGGTCGGCGCACTTGTTGAGGGTACGTACTATCCGGCATTCTAAACGCGCACCGGGGTGGCTGGAACTTTACGACACCATCCGGCCGTGCCGCCATCATGTGGCGTTCGCATTTTAATTAATTCCGGACGGAAAATAGAATTTCACTTTTCCTCTGCAAACATAACATGTTCCAAAAGAGTTTGGCATTTACAAAAATTCTTCTTCTATGTTAAGCTTACTGGAGGCATAATTTATGTCACGAAAATCATTTTGATAATTATGCTGAACGGGAAGAGTTTAACGCCATTTTGGATTTATATAATTTTTTCCATTACCTATTTTTCAGATTATTTTTCGAAAATGTTACTATTAGAGCATGGAACATTAATTTATCTTATTATAGAGACGATTATCGTTTGACTTCTTGCACTGCTATCGCTTCTTTAGTCATTATCAGAGCGTAATATATTATCACTGGTAGCCGCTCAGTCGCAACACGAGACGCAGCGGTTTTTCACAAAGGAATGTTTACAACGCGTGCCTGTTATGCCTATCAGGGCACGTGCCGCTCCCGACCTTGGGTATCGGGTGTCTTTGAGACATCTGAAGAATGCTCTGGACTACTGACCCCGTGTCTCTCAGCTAGACTCGGGGTGCGGCGAACCTTCCAGGTCAAGGACACCGGCTATAGAGAGAGTGCCGGACCTCCAAGCCGGCAGTTGTTGAATGGATGAGTTTCAGCGATAGACGATCAGCGAAGACAGAAGCGCGCGGCGTGAGAAGTGACCAGCGGAAGGGAAATCTGCGACTGCAAACATCAGAGCATTGAAGAGTGCGATTGCAGGCTGGACTATTGGACTGGATGCGTGAGAGAAATACATTCGAAATGATGGCAACATATATACTGAATGTGTGCTAATGATAAGTATGAGTTTATTGACAATAACCAAACAGAGACATAAAGAAGGACGTTCATTAAAGTTGAAATAGACATTAGTCATTAAATATTGCGCTCACTGTAAAATAAAAAGAGTAATAGTGGTAACAGATAATTTAATGCTGTAAATAATAGATGTGTAAATAAATTAAAATTCTAATTTAGTTCTTTTATTTTTATTAACAGCTCCATCCTTCACGAACTTAGATACGCCCCCCAGGCATTCATGTAACACTACAATTAATTGCCAAAAGTACTCTATTGGTATTAAAGGCATTCAATCACCTCAGTGATATGCTATGCCTTGTCAAAGAAGTAGTTGCAATATTGTATGCTGAATACGCTTTATGGCTCATAAACTAGTAACACCGCAATGATTTATATCTCACTCCCTTAAGCGAGTGAAAGGGACAGCAATAAAATGCATCAGTTGTTATTATACATCTTTGAGGAAGCAGGTTTATTTTTAAAAGCTTTTTACAACCATCCGTTTTAATTCTGTCGTTGCTATGTTTTAATACGTAATTGTTTTATTTAATAAATCGGCACGTTATTCAGTTAATTTTTAACTGCCAGAAACTTAACTAGCTGGGCCT
Source organism: Clitarchus hookeri (assembly GCA_002778355.1). Taxonomy (NCBI): domain Eukaryota; kingdom Metazoa; phylum Arthropoda; class Insecta; order Phasmatodea; family Phasmatidae; genus Clitarchus; species Clitarchus hookeri. Next base: position 478,193 of record NQII01001273.1, read on the forward strand.
TACATAACATCGTACACTCGAAACGCTGTAGTAGAAATGTTATGGCTAGGTCTCTCTCGACATATTGGATTCTCTGATTTCTTAACAATTTAACCTTTTGACACAAAAAAATTGACACAATACCTTTGTAGGCTCCTAATCATGTAGCTATTTACCTTATTATTTAGAACAGATATAAAATCTAAACTATCAAATATAACTGTCTTACAATTAACGAAATACGAAACTGAAAAGAAATGGTTACATTACGTCAATTTTAACATAGTTACACGTTAATAGTCAGTCTATGCAGCAGGATAAGATAAATACCTTACTCACTATAAAGGCATATATATATATATATGTGTGTGTGTGTGTGTGTGTGTGTGTGTGTGTGTGTGTGCGTGCGCTCGCGTGTATGTAAAACGTTCTGCAATTCTGTAGTAAAACTATTGGGTGAAAATGCCTTTATAGTGAGTAAGGTGTGTGTGTGTATATATATACATATATATGTGTAATTTATTAATATAATTAACACCCCCGCTTGAGACCATTAAAAATGGCTGCTCACCCACGGTTTTCCTCACACGAGATACGAATCCAAGACCCTTCGCAATGCACTTTCATTGTCTACCGCAGCAGGCTTGCGAACATGCACAGCCTAAAATGACGCTCAGACTATGACAAACTTTCGCCGAACTGTAACAGCAGTTGTCGTTATATTGCTGCTGTTTTACTATATACGAACAATGTCTACAATAAGGAATCCATAAATAATTAGTTTTGCAATCCACGAACATATACAACTACCGAAGACCGTGAAGCGCAGTACCTGTATCGTATTTCACACACTGTACGAGTTGCCCACCTGTCAGGTACTGCAACATTTTGTTGCAAAATTACCCCATGAATAACGCGAACAATATGTGATTTACAATAGGCTTAGTTAAACAAGGCGACATTTTTAATCAAACTACATACTTATTACTCGTCACTTAACAACCGATCACACTTCCGCGTCACGAAATTGAAGTAAAATAGAAACGATGAAGTAAATATTTCCGGCGAAAGGTTTTGCTAACAGTCGCAGAATCCTGTGCAGTTACGCCTATAGTATATAATGCTGCATTTAGAACTCCTTCTGTAATATTTTCAATACACAAGCAGCTGAGCTCAATTTTCTCGTGCATACGCTGTATTTAGATCATGAGTCATAATGTTGTTTTAACTTTGTTTTTTTTTTTTTGCCAACCTGCATACAAAGCTTGTTCGTCGATTTCACAATTATCACCTTATTATAGACCGAGAAAGAGAGAGAGAGAGAGAGAGAGAGAGAGAGAGAGAGAGAGAGAGAGAAGGGGGCAGAAAGAAATGGAGGGAGAGAGATCACATAAATGTTTCCTGTGGTCGAACCTAAGACATTTCAACCAGGAATATTCCTTGCCGACAAATGATCCCCAGCACACAAAGGCTTATACGTCACGAATTTTGCTAATTTTTTTGTTGCGAGATTGAATTTGGCGCCCGGTTCTCGAGACTGAGTGCCCGGGCGAGGTGATGTAAAATGCTGCACAGCAGTGTTTTGTTAGCGAAGTAAGAGAAATAGGGCAATCTGTTATTCATCTGGCGCGCAGGCAAGCATAAAGGGAAAGGAAAGTGCTCTCGCCCCCGCGGAAGTAAAGAGGGGCGGGGCTCCAGGGCAGGTTGTTGCGAGGTTGTTAGGCACCCCCCCGAGCCACCCCCCAGGGCGGACAAAGCGACCCAGGGACGAGGGCTGGCGTGCACTTGAGCCCTTGTTGCGCGCGCGCCCCGCAAGGTCGGTCTAATTGGCTTCGCCTGGGAGACAAATTGCCCGCAATCTGAGCCACACTGCGGACCCGGTAGTGTTGCGCTCTCTACCCCTCAACCACCCTTAGTCTTCTCCTTTGTTTCTCTCCCTTTCCACACTCTCCTTCCGGCCGCTGTCGCGTCGGTCGCTTCTTCCGCGGTTCTCTCGTCTCATCTGTTTTCACTTTATATCACGTCATTCCCCCTTTACCCCCTTCTCTTTTTTCCTTGTACATTCAACCCTCCACCCCGTCGTGACGGAGCAAANTCACGTCATTCCCCCTTTACCCCCTTCTCTTTTTTCCTTGTACATTCAACCCTCCACCCCGTCGTGACGGAGCAAAATATTCTCGGCGGTGTGATATACGAGAGCACAGATTACTTAAATAAATCTTCGATTTTCCTTACAAATTTTTGTAATCGAAGCTAGGCATGACATAGAGGACTTAACCATTTTTTTTTAATTTCGTGCGGTTTCAATTATACCAGTATTTTTCCATGTGGGATTGACATTATTGCATAATTAGGTGATATTTGATTACGGTTACAGATGTGAAACTAGTCGTGTAAGAAAAATAAGTTGGCTTTAGAAATAACTGTTAGCATGTTCCCTATGCCTTGACTAACTTATTGACTCTGAAAAAATTGAGTTATGGAGGAAAATGTGTAAATCCAAGACGGCAAGGATACTTCCCCCTTAAGCGCACAGAGGCGAAACAGCCTCCTATATCGCGAACTCCAGTCGCATACGCCAGCGAAATGTTGGAACGCCGTTCGCCAATCAAGGCCTGGTATCCTACTCGTCAGCCGGGAGCCCAGCCAATAGGGGACCTTTCGCAGCGTAGAGTAGCCAATCAGACGCATTTCCCGTTTCCAGAGCCTTATACAGCCAGTCCGCGAATGGGTACGCCCAGATCAAAGGAACCGTCACGCCATTCCGTCTCTGTGTACTTATCTACTCTGTGACTATGCCGTGGTGTTACTGCGCAAGCGCATTTCACCCATAATTTTTTTACCTAGAGTTACAAGACGCTAGGAGGGTATCCGAGTTCGTGAGAGGTCTTAATATAAATAAAATAACTCAATTTCTATTTTATTTAAACACGCAGATATTATTTACAAAATTAAACTACCTTATATTCACTATTACTCTTGTAATTCTCAGTGAGCGCAATATTTTATGTTTATCACAATTCTAATTAAAGTCCTTATCCCTTTCTATATATTTGTTACAGTCACTTAATTCACACTCGTTGTTTACACATATCCAATCTGTCTATTACCATCATTTCAAATGTCTGTTACTCAGGCATCCAGTTCAGTAGTCCCGCCCGTCAGTCTCTCTCACTCTCCACTGCAGCGATGCTCGCTGTCAGGAAACTCCACTCTCGCTCACTGTCGTCGCCACTCGTCGCTCCGCTGGCTCGTCGCTTCTCTCTCTCTCTCTCTTCGTACACCTGGCCCTGAAGGCCGTGCAATCCTCCAAACTCCAGACTCTCGGCCCGGAGGTCCACCGCGGCTTAAATAGCCTGGAAGGTCACCCGCACCCCGATTCACACTGGGAGAGGCCGGTGCGATGACCAGAACAGTCTTGCAATGATAACCCCCAGAAATTCAATCCGCCCGACAGGCACACTGTGGGGGTAGCGGAACGCCTTTGTAAATCTCCGCGCACTCATCGGGTTACCGCTCGCCCTTGACACACTTGTATCACTCGCTCGAGCCGGGGGGGGGGGACATCTAGATAGATTGTAAATAAGTAGGTCGTTTTTACACGCGCAAGAACCGTAGCTACGGACATGACTGTCCGTGCCAACACTTATTGCGACCACCCCTGCACAAGAACCGTTCTTCGCTCAGGTTATCGCAGTGACCTGCTGACTTTTCCGTCTCCGGAAAACGACGATACTACGAGGCGATAACCTGTACGAGGCGCAGTCGTAATGCGCTCTGGAATTTATTTACCCGTTCATCCCGATTCCAAGTTGGAGTGGAGTTAAATGAGAATTCGGAAGGAGGCCTTCGCGGACGGAAGGAGAAAATAAGAACAAGGACGCTTCCCGAAACGGGATTACGACAGAACTTTCGCCGATGCAGCTTCGCCCTTGTTCCAATTCGGTGAAATAGTAAATGAATGCCAGCCAGGATTCTCATTCTCAAATAACCTTCTCGAGCAACATGGGCAAGAAAATTAGCTACTTAAACACGGAGAATCGTCAAACAGGTAAAATTACGCTAAAATATGGTGTAACATTTTTTAATTTAATTTTTTATAAATGTGATGGTGGGTTTAATTCAAGCGACCACCCCATGCTAAGCGATTTTTTAATCTTCATTATAACCAGCAAATCCTGGTTCAGCTCCACGTTACGAAACTTTCCGTTTAATCTTGTTGTATGAGAAAAATAAATATTACTTAAGTTATTATTTTGTAAATCTTATTTATCAGTGGGTCTATTTTTTCCTTGGATGGCTGTAGCCAACGATTTTGTTGTTACACTGCTAAAAAAATTCCTTCATTTTACGACGAAGTGCAGGTAAAAAATTCTCCAAAAATGTCCGTAAACTCTCCGTAAAATTACGGACATGTTGATTTTCAAAAACCGACTTTCCGTAAATTTCACAGAACCTCCTGTGAATTCACGGAATCTCTCCGTAAATTTCCTAGTTCGTTTTCTGTACTTCCAGTTTTACAAAAAGAGATAATGAAAAAAATATTTAATATTGGTTATGTGGGTGTTTTACTGTGTATAAAAAGGTTATATAATTTTTTTCAATATTGTATATGTCTAAGCGATATTTGAACCCGAGTCAAAAAATTTAAAATCTGTTTCACTAACCACTTGCCTTCGAACCTCACACAAAGTACTGGGATATAACATTGGTATTTCTACTATAGTCACATATGCCACTTTTTCAGTTTCCATTAAAGTTAGTGTATCATAACAATTGCTAAATGTTACAGATTTCTAATCTGCTTTTCTGTGTTTGAAATAATACGTCTAAGTAGGGTGTATAATCTAACTTCCGCAGAAACATAATTTTCTTACAAACAATATTTTAGGACTTTCCTGCGCTGTTATCATGAGAGAAAGGAGGGAAAAAAAGTGCAAAGTGACATCTGTAGTTTAATCCAGTAAATTTCATCACGTGTAATACTTAGAGACCCAGAAATTTCGCGGATTAATTCGGCAACCTAGACTCCACAATCCTTTGTATACTCCTGCATCAGTCACCTGTCCATTGGCTGTTACTCCAGGTTAACCCCGGACCAGGTAGTGCGGCATTCGGTCCTGGTTTCCCTTGGAGGTTCGTTATTGGTCGAAAGCCATCCGGGGCGTGTCTAACGCACTGTGGTCCAATGTAAACAGAAACTTGAATGTACGTGTGATTGAAGTTTTAACTTGTCCTCAAATGAATTCGCGAAATTTCCCGGGTCTCTAGTAATAATATCCTACAGTACAAATCTAATTAGCGGGACATACAGCTACCCTAGCACGCACAGAGCCATCTTGCAAGGACCCGTCACAGTGCTTCCTTATAGTCGGAAGTGGCCTTGAGGCGTTTCAACTTTCTTACTAAGAATTCCTCTTAATCTAGAGCGAAATTGTCCATATATGGAGGAGAACGGTAGCGTGTAACATAATTCCTTGTAGACAGTCTCTACACTCTAAACCCGAATCAGTGGTATAAATCAGTTAAATAACATTCACTGANCCGAATCAGTGGTATAAATCAGTTAAATAACATTCACTGAAAGTCAGTTGATAAGCTACTGCCTGCCGACTGGCGAACCAAGCAAATCAACTGGGGAAAAGTGACTTATAGCTGTGAAATTCTTGACATTCCGAGGGAATCAAAAATAAATCAGTGAAATTCAGCCACCATATTAATTGTCTCAATTCTCACTGATCCAAGTTTAGAGTTGTACGGAACTCCTGTTGTCCCTCTCAGACTCGCTTTAATTCACGGTCCTAGGTGCTGCAGCAGCGAAGAATATTTTTAATGCGTGCTGTACTTAATCTTACGTAGTATTTGTGCCATCACAGCCAATGTAGGCTTTGTGCTTGGTGATAGTGAGACAAACCAATTCGTACCCTTGCGCAACAGCAAGATTTAAAAATCAGATACCCGTGGGGAAAATTACTGGACACTGACAACCGCAGCGCGCAGTCACAGAGTACTTAACAATACAGAGATTGAACCACTTAGATTAAACAACCACTTATTCCGCGAACTGCAGCCGCACAAGGGGCCGCGGTGGGGCAGTTGTTAGAATACTCGCCTCCCGCCTAGGCGAACCGGGTTCGATCCGGAATTTTGGCATGTGGGAATACTGCCAGACTATGCCGTTGATCGGCGGGTTTTCTCGGGGATCTTCCGTTTCCCGCACCCTTGCATTCCGGCGCTGCTCCGTACCCACCTCGCTTCACCCTCATCGGCTCTCAAGACCTCGATGTTAAGAGCCGCCCAAAAGTCCTCTCGCTCACTCACTCCAGCCGCACACGCTTGCAAAATGGCGTCACTAGCGAGCAATAATACGGGACGCCGTTCGCCAACCAGGGCCTGGTAAATCACAGTACTTGCCAGTTGGTTGCCTAGCCAATAGANAATAATACGGGACGCCGTTCGCCAACCAGGGCCTGGTAAATCACAGTACTTGCCAGTTGGTTGCCTAGCCAATAGGGAATCTTTCGCATTACGCAGTTTTCAATCGGACACAATGCCTACTTCCTAGAGCCTCACACAGCCAATTAGAGAATGGGTACGTTCACCTAAAAAAAAAAACGGCGACGCCATTTTGCCTCTGTATATTCGTCTATTCTGTGGTGGAATAAAAAATAACCCTAAGCTGTATGAATACAACTCCGTACACTGGGTCTGATGGCTGGCCCACAAGATCATCTAATAAACTTAACTCGAAAAAAACCACCTAGTTCAAGGGTATTTAACCAGTGATTAAGGGAGGGGGGATCATTATGTGGAACCACGAAGAGAAATGATTTCATGAAAAACTTTTAAACTTGTATTATGACCTTTGTCGGCATGACAGTTTAACGCGTTTCCGTTTAAGAACCCTCTGGCCTCTCTATATTTTCTCTCTTTTGCTTTCCTTAAAGCTACTCGTTTAGTATAAAACATTTCGAGATTCTGAAGTTCGTTCATCTCTGCTTTGCCGGATTACTCTATAATCTGATTAAAAGTGAAAAAATAAATAAATAAAAAGTACCTTGGAAATATGAGAATTTTACTCTACCAAGCGCCATTAAAATCTTATCTTTGTTTGCTTTTAGGCTTACAATCTCTTTATATAATGGATGAGGAATTAGGGAGGTTTTGCGCCAGTTCTTGTGCCAGATTAATAAACATTTTAACGTTTTTTTTTTTTGTAGTTTTAAAAAGATATTAGAACAGTACAGATGTTAGTACGTGGGGCTTAACGCCTCAGCAAGGTCATTACACACCAAACAAGCCGCTCGGACAAGCATAGCAACGGATAAGAAATCGGACGTGACCTGTAGCAAATAATAATTTCAGCGTTGACTGAAAAAAAAAAAATATTTGGCAGCAACAAAGTGTTTTTTTTGTATTCACCAGGCCAATTTTTTTTTTTTGTTGCAAACATATATATTTTTTATCACCACTAAACATTTATAGAAATTAAAATTTTATTTTGTGGTGGCTACAAGAAGTTTTCACATCAACCACAAAAGCCTTTGGGCAGGGTGAATACCAACAAAACACTTTGTGGCCGTTACAATTTTTATTCAGCGTTCGCCAGAAAACCATGGAAATCCGAAATCATGGTTACTGTACTGGGAACTGAACCTTGTCACTCCCGAATGTGAGTCTTACAGTGTTATCACTGTACCACCTTGCTCGGTAACAGTTCAATTCAAATATTCGAAACTTGTGTGTCACCGTAAGAATATATTATGTTTCTTTCATATTCATTGAAAATCGCCAGTAAGTTATAAAAAAGAACTGCTTGTAAGCTTGTAAGTTTCATTCAAAGACATTTCATAGTGCGGTCCAGCGATTCTTAAAATAATATCAATGCGAAAAGAAGCCATGGTTTAAAAAAAGCTGCTATGAATTTTCTTCGGGTTTATTTTTACTTTGGCTTTCAACTAAGTGTGACTTTTCATTAGAAATATAAAAAATGCAGCGAAGAAAAGGTTTGGCCACTTCAAATTAAAAACAGCTCCCNAGTGTGACTTTTCATTAGAAATATAAAAAATGCAGCGAAGAAAAGGTTTGGCCACTTCAAATTAAAAACAGCTCCCTCCCTAGCATAAAAAAATTCGTAAACCGTAAAATGTTTTCGGCTTTTAAAGATTATTGGGCCAATAAAATACAAACCGATTATTCCAACAACACAACTTCGTTAATTTGATATTTTGTTGCTGTAACAAAATAATTTCGCAGATCGAATCTACATCGTCTGGTGAAACGAAATCGGGGTTTGGTGTTCATTATGTTTTGTTCAGTAGACTTGTTTATTTGGTAACATCAATCACGCGTTTTTCTGGCGCTGTTTAGACAAGCATTTCGTTTACCCGAAGAGTTCTTGCTGCCAGTGTAAAGCTGGTCTAAAATGGCAGCCGCAGAGGAAGTCGTACGTCGTAGCATGAGTAACAGAGTAGCTCACAGTCGTAGAGTGCGTCTTACGACTACGACTGCCGCGACTAACCAATCACCAGTGACGAGACCACAGTAAAGGAACNCAGTCGTAGAGTGCGTCTTACGACTACGACTGCCGCGACTAACCAATCACCAGTGACGAGACCACAGTAAAGGAACTACAATAACAAAACAACATACAAAAACTAAATAGTCTTTGATTTGTAAAACAGCCACGGTTTTATGTTTACAAGTGAGAGGCTGTTATCGGTTTCCTATTTGCTTGGATCTCTTTTAAAGTTACATCACTTTTGACGATCTTAGACTGGTTATTGCAAACATTTGCGAACAAGTTATTGTATATAGATTTTTTTACTCAGCTGGGAATACCACTGACTGAAACTTCCACAACTGTTGTCACCTACGAATTCATTGTAAATCAGCCTTATGGTAAATTTATCCGATTTTCGTCAAGTTGTGTTTCAGAGGGTATATAAAAAAAATTTCAATGACAAACACATAAATAATTATTTTGAACACCTTCTTACATTATTACACTGAAAGAAAAATATTGTTGTAGGAACCATAATTCTGTAGCCGTCACCCTCCAAGACTGTTAAAATAGGGACAACAGTTTGGTTGTGGCTACCCTAGGAACATTGTTAAAGGTATACAGTAACGCCAACAGAACATATTGTAAAATGCCAGTGTGTCACAGATCAGTGACGTCATTACTTTCTACATAATATAATGTTGCGATTGCAAGCTAGTAGGGTTCTGACTACAATCCAATATGGTATTCCCTACAATGCTGCTCTGGTGCATCTACAGAGCTGACTGTGCACCCAGCAGTAACATATGGTAGTGCTAACAATCTGCTCTGTTGCCATTACTGAGCGGCATGGTAGTCCTAGCCACCTTNCCAGCAGTAACATATGGTAGTGCTAACAATCTGCTCTGTTGCCATTACTGAGCGGCATGGTAGTCCTAGCCACCTTGTGTCGTCTATTGTAATTCCCTCGTCGGCTCATAGGACGCGCTGCTATCTGCACTTATTTTTAAGAACTTGAAAAATGTCTTTCTCGGGGAAGCAGGTAGCCTCGAGATGCTGGACTTTGTATTAACAAACCGACGCCTTATATCGCTCGACTGTTGTGTCACTGTAGAGTTTTGAGTTTTTAAATGTATTTGTTTTACTTTGATTAATTTTTTTTTAAAGCATGTCGTGTAACGTGTTTGCAGATGAATCTCACGAGATAAATTCACATATGAGTTAGCTTATTTATTTAATAAAATAATATTTCCTTTATTATATATATATATGTATCATATAACATTGGGTATCGTCTAATATAAAAATGTTTTTTTACGTGTAACGTTTATGTAAACAGGTTTTCCGTTCACATCAGAAAATTTGTAGTACCAATACAAATATGGCGTTAGTAATTCGGTTTATTAAATAAATGTAACTTCACAATAGTAACATTCTCCTATTTATATTCTGTATTGTAAATTCTACTCGTTCTATAATCTTTAACAGAATTAGAGGGTGCGACATTGTTGTAATTACCATGCTTGTTTTGTTAACTCTACAATACAAGTTCTGCAATCTTAACAGCATTAGAGGGTACCTCCAACAATCCAGGACACTGTTGTAGCTACCATACTGTTTCTGCAAACTTTTGAGAAAAAAAACGAGGTGATTTCTACAGAACATTCTGTTGCAGTTACCAATCAGCACTGTTGAGTTTACAATATCTTGTTCTGTTACCGTAACAATACTGTAAGATTGTGTTCACAACTATCTGTATATACGGAAAACACTTTCCCTGCTACAGAAAATATGGTTCCCACAACAGAATAACGTTTAACAATATTTAGATTGTTCTGCTAACAATTTGGATTGTAAAGTATTACAGAACATTATGTTGCTGGTACTAAAGTTTAGTTGCCGCTACCATAAAATGCCATTACAGAACTGTTATGTTGAATTCTCTCTGCTGATTTCTTTCAGTGTAGATTTTCGCTGCCTTTATTATTCTCCGAGCACTGGTATAAGATAAGAACTTATATAGTCTTTCTTTTCTTCCATTGGTGCTCCGAAAATAATAAAGGCCGTAAACATACAAGATTGTAACATTGTATACGAAATTATTATTTACGTCTTGTGCCAAAAATTTTGAGGAAAAAATCCTTGTGGCGAAAATTAGGCAAATACGCACTGTTTGAAAAAATGCCCGTAAAATTACTGAAATTATCCAGACAATATCCTGAAATTACGGTCGATTTTTATTACCAACGTTATCTCCGTAAATTTCACATAAATCTCCGTGAATTCATGGAACGTGCCCATAAACTTCCAAGTTCGTTTTTTTTTTAATCTGCTCCTAAAAAAATGGGGATAACAAACAAAGTTTTACTTTCCTAATGTGAATGTTTCACTGTGTATAAAATATGACTATAAAAAAGTTTAACTATTCGGTCCAAGAGCGGGATTTGAACTGGGAAAAAAAGATTTACAGTCCAACACTTCATCTACCCACTTACCACTCTCGTACACGAATTAGTGTAGTAAAGCAGGTTTTCAGGTGAATTATGTACGTACCTCTCTTAGTTAAGAAAAAGAGGTTTATTTTCATAATTTATTTCACTGTGCATAACAGATAAATGAAACACAATTTAAATATTTTGTCCTCTAGTGGGATTTTAACACGAATCGAAAAATTAACACCCAATAACTCGAACCATACGCCTACCACACCTTTACACGAAATACTGTATTTCGTAAATATGGATGTTAAACGAAAGTGACGAAGGCGCTTCTCTTAGTTTCAAGTCGTGTTAGAGAGCTGGCTATTTTGTTTCATTTGCGGTTTATAAAACGAGGTTACGACAAAATAGTTTTATTTTCGTTATGTGCGTGTTTTACTGTGTATACAGAAGGTTGTGTCCTGTAGCGGAATTTGAAAAAAGAATCAAAGAATTGGCACTCCATGAGTGGTTTGCCGCTCACCTGCTACTATTTTACACGAAGTAGTATTGTGAATATGAGATTTTATACTCATCAGGTATCATCTGCATTGTTCGTTTCTTAAAACCGAAGCCATAAGAACACGAAGAGCTTCAGTATTTTATATTTACGGAGCTCATTTCCGTTATTTGTCATTGCGGAGTGCCTTTCCGTAGATGAACTCCACTTCTCCGCACAAGTTTCCGCAAATCCACAGAAATTTCTAACAGTGTTCGGCTTCCGAGCATCATTAATCATTGCCCTTAAGGTTCCCATGTGTCTGAAGCTGTTTTGCGGGTTCAAGGCCCAGAAGCGAGGGAGCGATAAGGGTGACCACACGTACGCCTGGCGCCCTATCGCCCGTACGCGAGCGCCCTATCGCCCGTGCGCGAAAGACACTGAACCGGCTGGCAGCGTTTCCGTCCTTGCGCTTCGCTGTGAGAATTTAACAGTGGCACTTACATTACACGCGACGAAAGCCCACATATTAAACTACAGATGTCTAGCTGCACTTTTCTCCTACGTCTGAAAAAAAAAATGCACAGGCAGGCTCTAAAAATGCGAGTTTTTTTTTTACCATTTTATGATTTTTTTTTCTTTTTTAATACACTTAATATGAAAAAAGAAAAACTACCTTGTAATATTGGTTTTTGCCTTCCCTGGCAAGAAGTCTTGTTCTCAGAACATGTATCTACTGAGATACTGATGCACGCGCAAGCGACTATATCGCAGAAAGTATTTTAGTACGTAAGTCCTCTAAAGTCTCTCCTTCACCCCTTTTGCAGAAATTATTCGTTTTCGTGTCATTGTCAGTTTCAAGGGTATTACTGGAAATTTTTTATTACAGAAAATTTACAATTTACCGGTTGTTTAATACTTTTGCATCTTATCTTTGTTATTTCCCGCTTGCACAAAGGTAGGAANCCAGCAGTAACATATGGTAGTGCTAACAATCTGCTCTGTTGCCATTACTGAGCGGCATGGTAGTCCTAGCCACCTCGTGTCGTCTATTGTAATTCCCTCGTCGGCTCATAGGACGCGCTGCTATCTGCACTTATTTTTAAGAACTTGAAAAATGTCTTTCTCGGGGAAGCAGGTAGCCTCGAGATGCTGGACTTTGTATTAACAAACCGACGCCTTATACCGCTCGACTATTGTGTCACTGTAGAGTTTTGAGTTTTTAAATGTATTTGTTTTACTTTGATTAATTTTTTTTTAAAGCATGTCGTGTAACGTGTTTGCAGATGAATCTCACGAGATAAATTCACATATGAGTTAGCTTATTTATTTAATAAAATAATATTTCCTTTATTATATATATATATGTATCATATAACATTGGGTATCGTCTAATATAAAAATGTTTTTTTACGTGTAACGTTTGTGTAAACAGGTTTTCCGTTCACATCAGAAAATTTGTAGTACCAATACAAATATGGCGTTAGTAATTCGGTTTATTAAATAAATGTAACTTCACAATAGTAACATTCTCCTATTTATATTCTGTATTGTAAATTCTACTCGTTCTATAATCTTTAACAGAATTAGAGGGTGCGACATTGTTGTAATTACCATGCTTGTTTTGTTAACTCTACAATACAAGTTCTGCAATCTTAACAGCATTAGAGGGTACCTCCAACAATCCAGGACACTGTTGTAGCTACCATACTGTTTCTGCAAACTTTTGAAGAAAAAAAACGAGGTGATTTCCACAGAACATTCTGTTGCAGTTACCAATCAGCACTGTTGAGTTTACAATATCTTGTTCTGTTACCGTAACAATACTGTAAGATTGTGTTCACAACTATCTGTATATATACGGAAAACACTTTCCCTGCTACAGAAAATATGGTTCCAACAACAGAATAACGTTTAACAATATTTAGATTGTTCTGCTAACAATTTGGATTGTAAAGTATTACAGAACATTCTGTTGCTGGTACTAAAGTTTAGTTGCCGCTACCATAAAATGCCATTACAGAACTGTTATGTTGAATTCTCTCTGCTGATTTCTTTCAGTGTAGATTTTCGCTGCCTTTATTATTCTCCGAGCACTGGTATAAGATAAGAACTTATATAGTCTTTCTTTTCTTCCATTGGTGCTCCGAAAATAATAAAGGCCGTAAACATATAAGATTGTAAAATGGTGTTTTAAATTATCATTTATGTCTTGTGCCAAACATTTTGAGGAAGAAAAATCCTTGTAGTAAAAATTAGGTAAACGTACAATGTTAGAGAAAATGCCCGTAAAATTACGGAAAGTAATGGTTACAAATTATCCAGACAATTTCCTGAAATTACGGTCTCTTCGATTTTTATCATCAACGTTCTCTCCGTAAATCTCACATAAATCTCCGTGAATTCATGGAACGTGCCCATAAACTTCCAAGTTCGTTTTTTTAAATCTGCTCCTAAAAAATGGGGATAACAAACAAAGTTTTACTTTCCTAATGTGAATGTTTCACTGTGTATAAAATATGACTACAAAAGTTTAACTATTTGGTCCAAGAGCGGGATTTGAACTCGGAAAAAAAGATTTACAGTCCTAAACTTCAGTGTACGAGAGTGATAAACTCTCGTACACGAATTAGTGTAGTAAAGCAGGTTTTCAGGTGAATTATGTACGTACCTCTCTTAGTTAAGAAAAAGAGGTTTATTTTCATAATGTATTTCACTGTGCATAACAGAGAAATTAAAAACTATTTAAATATTTGGCCTCTAGTGGGATTTTAACACGAATCGAAAAATTAACACCCAATAACTCGAACCATACGCCTACCACACCTTTACACGAAATACTGTATTTCGTAAATATGGATGTTAAACGAAAGTGACGAAGGCGCTTCTCTTAGTTTCAAGTCGTGTTAGAGAGCTAGCTATTTTGTTTCATTTGCGGTTTATAAAACGAGGTTACGACAAAATAGTTTTATTTTCGTTATGTGCGTGTTTTACTGTGTATACAGAAGGTTGTGTCCTGTAGCGGAATTTGAAAAAAGAATCAAAGAATTGGCACTCCACGAGTGGTTTGCCGCTCACCTGCTACTATTTTACACGAAGTAGTATTGTGAATATGAGATTTTATACTCATCAGGTATCATCTGCAATGTTCGTGACTCAAAATCGAAGCCATAAGAATACGAAGAGCTTCCGTATTTTATATTTACGGAGCTCATTTCCGTTATCCGTCATTGCGGAGCACCTTTCCGTATATTAACTCCACGTCCCCGCACAAGTTTCCGCAAATCCACAGAAATTTCTAACAGTGTTCGGCTTCCGAGCATCATTAATCATTGCCCTTAAGGTTCCCATGTGTCTGAAGCTGTTTTGCGGGTTCAAGGCCCAGAAGCGAGGGAGCGATAAGGGTGACCACACGTACGCCTGGCGCCCTATCGCCCGTACGCGAGCGCCCTATCGCCCGTGCGCGAAAGACACTGAACCGGCTGGCAGCGTTTCCGTCCTTGCGCTTCGCTGTGCGAATTTAACAGTGGCACTTACATTACACGCGACGAAAGCCCACATATTAAACTACAGATGTCTAGCTGCACTTTTCTCCTACGTCTGAAAAAAAAAATGCACAGGCAGGCTCTAAAAATGCGAGTTTTTTTTTTACCATTTTATGATTTTTTTTTTATTTTTTAATACACTTAATATGAAAAAAGAAAAACTACCCTGTAATATTGGTTTTTGCCTTCCCTGGCAAGAAGTCTTGTTCTCAGAACATGTATCTACTGAGATACTGATGCACGCGCAAGCGACTATATCGCAGAAAGTTTTTTAGTACGTAAGTCCTCTAAAGTCCCTCCTTCACCCCTTTTGCAGAAATTATTCATTTTCGTGTCATTGTCAGTTTCAAGGGTATTACTGGAAATGTTTTATTACACAAAATTTACAATTTACCGGTTGTTTAATACTTTTGCATCTTATCTTTGTTATTTCCCGCTTGCACAAAGGTAGGAANAAAATTTACAATTTACCGGTTGTTTAATACTTTTGCATCTTATCTTTGTTATTTCCCGCTTGCACAAAGGTAGGAACTTATTGGTAAAATATTAACACGTTCTCGCCTTTTCCCCAACTAGCAGATAACACAATTAAAAATTAACAGCACAAAAATATCAAACAACTCTTCCAATGTGAGTTTCCTGTAATCGTGCGTTGTCAGTAATAA
Organism: Clitarchus hookeri; assembly: GCA_002778355.1. Lineage (NCBI taxonomy): Eukaryota > Metazoa > Arthropoda > Insecta > Phasmatodea > Phasmatidae > Clitarchus > Clitarchus hookeri. Next base: position 493,801 of record NQII01001273.1, read on the forward strand.
CTATTAATCCGAAATTATGAGGCGAAAACGAAGAACTTCTGCAGAATAGGCGAAGTCGTGCGTCGAGCAGCGACGTCGAAGCGGAACAAGCGCATTGCAGGCGAGAGTGAAGGGCGTTTGACTGACGCCGCGGCCGAGACGGGGTAATGTATGGCGTTCACGCCTCGTGACAAAGGGGGAGGGTTTAATGTTTAACATGCGGGTGTGTGAGAGAGAGTGAGGTCGTGGGGGTGAGGGGTTTGCTATGGGCTTGTCGCGTACACCAGGAGCGTGTTCGCTGTGCCGCGCGCTAGATATCTGCACGGCCGCCGCGTAGCTACGGGCCCCCGGGTGCCAGACGGTTATTTTCACTCCTCGGGAATGTTCGTGGACTCTCGGTGATTCTCGTGCCCTGGCGACCTCACGATTTCGCACACGGAATACTTTAGGATGCATGCCACTAACACAGCGAACTCCAGCCGCGCACGCCAGCCAATTGGCGGGACTACATTCGTCAGCCACTGACAGAGGATCAACTTGCAAGACGGCGTGCCTAACTAAAAGGAAATATTTCACAACGTGCAGTAGACAATCAAACAAGAGTACATTTTACATGTGGGGGTCACTTAAAAGACCGTGTTCATGAAAATAAGGTAACTGCACACCTTCGCTTAAAGAAGACAATCGCAGAGGCATTTCAGGAAGTGACTTCTCACTTCCTGTAACGTGTGTGGTATGACAGAGTCAACCATCTGAATGGATGTGTGTTACAGGATGGCCACAGTGTGTGAGCGCGTCTCTCTATATATTTCTATTTTTTAGAACACTGCTCCTACCGAGTCGCTTAATTTCTTATTTCTTCTAAGGGTTGGTGCAGGGCGCTGAGCTGATGTAGGCCACTCTTGCACTGCGATTTGTCTTCTCTAATGACACGGAGCGAAGTGACATGTGACACTCTTGCACCCGCTTATGCACCATCGCTGATCGTGTGTAATACGCACATAATTAAGCACACTGGGTCTGAATAGGGGGGAAAAATTAATTCTGTACTATTATAACAATGTTCGAGTTTTTTTTTTAATCTAATGACTACTTTACCTACCAAGATGAGTTTTCGGTTGTTTTCAATTATTAGTGTGTGGCAAAATCGCCCATGGTTGATACTTAATCGAACTGTTTGAATAAATATATGTATATTGTATATATTTCCACAAATTCGAGTATCCGGTCTCTTATCAACTCCGGGTCTATCCCCAATCTCCGTCGTGGAAGAAACCCGGCGTGCTAACCGCAGGGTTATTATACCAAGCTTCCCTGCTGCTGAGGACTAATTTGTTGAAATTATTTTCTCGGGAAAATTGTATATGCGAACAGTTTGATTCTTGTGTAGTAGGATCTCTCTAAAAGTCTGCCTCAGGGTACAGAGTTTACAACGTCCCGAAATTCTCGCTCACAGCCTACATCACGTCGACGTCGGGGATTAAAATAAGAGATTGAGATCTTGGCGATGAAATTCCGTCCGGTAAAACATACTTGCACCATGTGGCAACGCTGTGCGGCGCACGGCAAGTATGTTAACACTCTTGACTGGTATCGACGTCGTATGACGCCTGATTTCAACAGAATTTTTTTTACGGAGTTCGCCGAAATATTACTACGTTCCACATCCTTTCAAACATTGGCGACGTAACGTTACGTCAACAGCAGTTATCACTAAGTTCACTGCGACGTAACTTAACGTGGTAGTACTTGAGTATAAATTTAGGAAACCGTTGTACAGTATAGCAGGCGTGCCCGGTGAATCATGGACCAATAGACGGCGGTGGTAAGTGGAGAGTACAGAGATCAACAGAACTCTAAAGTGGTGGATAAAGGTAACACACGCCTTACTTGCCCTAAATGTCTGCAAAAATGAGCCGCTCTCTCATATCACGTCAGCTGTTTTCCGATCGTAAGCTTCAAAACATTGCTTTATTAATAACGTCTCGTGCAATATTTTTTCGCGTAAGCAATATACTAACTCCTCTTTGACGTTCATATTGTACGTAAGGTATTTAGTTTTATCCTGTTAAATGTATTCACTTCACGTGACCTGTGGTAGAAAATCAGATCATTACAGCTGTGAAGTAATCTGACATACATTGCAATGGGAAAGAAAAATTTCGCAGGGCGAACTTTTGTCACTGAGGTGTCCATCTCTCAATTTTCATCCGGTATAGTACTGCAGGCTCTGAGGATTTCGGAACACTCCGTATAGTGGCATGAATCGAAGCCTCAGAACAGGCAAGTGTAAAGAAGTGAAGCGTCGTGGCGGCTCCTTTGATGTGTGCGTGGCCGTTCCCAGATTGGCTGCGCGAGTCTGGGAACGGGCCTCGGTGTCTTAACTGACTACAGTGTGCTGCGACAAATTTGCCTGTTGGCTGGGCTGCCGTCTGGCGAGTGAGTTATAGTTCATTCACGGTTAATTTTCTGAAGTCCTGCTAAAGTTCTACTTCCAGGATATTCCTCCGCCTCACGCCGACAAAGCTTAACTGAGTATAGAAAATGAAACCAAAGGGACAGCGTACCGTATTCGTGCGCACTCAGTGTAATAAAATTTCGCATAAGAACTGTTTCTCACTAGGCATTACCAACACATCTATTTTCTACTTGTCTTATACATATAAATTATGAATGAGATATTATAATTTATAGATAAAAAATAAGCAAAAGTTCAATTTAACCAATAATAAGGTACTTTTATGTTAACACAAGCATAAAATGTTAACACAAGCATAAAACACTCGTGACATGGCATATTTAGGAAACAACCAAAAACATAATACATGGGTTTTTTTTTCAAAGATTTGATTCAAAGAGTGTGAAGAGAAACCGCGAATAAACCATACCAGGCGTTGATGGGCGATTGTCGTTCTGACATGTTGCAGCTCAGTGACGCCATTTTGCTGGTATGTGCTCGTGGTACAAGCGGCCGTTTCACTTCTGTGTTGTCAGGTAAAAGAATATTCACGATTAGCCGAGCACTTCTGAAATCCCTGCATAAGAACTACTTCTATGCCCATTTTGTATCCTTAAATCGTTTTATTCATGCGCCAACCAAGCGTAACATTGAAATCTGTGAAATGGTTAATTAAGACTGTAATTATGTCAACAGTAAGCAAGTTCAGTAGAGGGATTATGGGGACCTTGGCACATCGAGTCTTGGGACCGGAGCTTCGGAGCTGTTCGTGCTCTTGTCATTCCGGTCGGCCGGCGGCCATATTGGATCCATGTGACCTTTGACCCCAAAAATTAAAAAATCAAAAAATCCAAAAAATCCATAAACCCAATTTTTTTTAATTTAAAACAATTGAAATATTTATTAATTTTTTTTATTATTAAAAAATTATTTAAAAAAAACTTAAATTTTCGTAGATACCCACGCTTCCTTTTTAAATATTTAAAAAAAATTAGATTTTTTGGAATTATTTGGATTTTTGAGATTTTGGAGGTCAAATGTCAAAGATCAAGGTCACATGGATCCAAAATGGCCGCCGGCCGACCGGAATGACAGCACGAACAGTTCCGACGCTCCAGTCCCAGGTCCCGAAGTGCCAAAGTCTCCATAATCCCTCTACTCATCTCATATTCTATTCTGAATAAAACAGACAAGAAATGTTTTTAATAAATTCAGTGGCCACAAATGTAAAAGTTAACTCTTTGAACACGAAATTAAGATTTGGGAGTACTTTCCGTATTTCGCTGCCAACTTAACTGGTGACATGCCAGTCAGCGTATCCGTTAAAATATATGCTGTTAGGGGCAGGTAGTTTTTGTTTTTTCNAACTTAACTGGTGACATGCCAGTCAGCGTATCCGTTAAAATATATGCTGTTAGGGGCAGGTAGTTTTTGTTTTTTCGTGGGTTGATTTCAAAAGTGCTCAGTTTATCGCGAACCACCGATACTCTATGACTCTTTAGTCGCGAACAAAGACGTGGCCAGGACACGCGAGACGCTTATTTCTCGGGTGGCTTGACGCTCAACGACCCCACCACCNCAACTTAACTGGTGACATGCCAGTCAGCGTATCCGTTAAAATATATGCTGTTAGGGGCAGGTAGTTTTTGTTTTTTTCGTGGGTTGATTTCAAAAGTGCTCAGTTTATCGCGAACCACCGATACTCTATGACTCTTTAGTCGCGAACAAAGACGTGGCCAGGACACGCGAGACGCTTATTTCTCGGGTGGCTTGACGCTCAACGACCCCACCATCTCCCGTCCTTCACGCACGACGGTCACGGTAAGCAAAAGTTACTCCGCGCTTGAGAAAAAAAAACCGCCGCAGTCAGTTACGCCAGCTGGCGCTTAAGTCGCTCGCCTGTAATTTGCTTACCCAAAGATTGTTGTCTGCGCTTGAACCTAACACCTCGCCCGCACACCTGATACAGTATACATTTTTAATTTTTTTAATTTACAAAAGAAATCCTTTGGAAACTAGTTTTCAAAGAATTGTTTGTAACAGGTACAGACTTTCTTACTGTGTGCGCCATCGTGTTAAAAAAAATGCACGTTAGAGGAAAAATATGGCTGACCATCTTCGATGTTTTATTTAATTAGTATTTCAGACTTTTTATTTTTTTATGTATCTTTCTAAGCGAATAACATATTATTTAATAATTTTTCAGAAATTAAAATTGTTCTAGACTGATGCTATTTTTTTAATTTGTAGTTATACTTCGAAAATAATAAACCATTTATGCAACTGCCCTACGTGATAAACTATTATAGCTTAAGATATTTGTATTCGCGGTGTAATTTGCCTGATCACTTTATTCATGCGTCAAGTGAAACTGTAAAATTATTTTTAAAAATATATATAATGTAAAATTTGGTTAATTTTTACACTTTTATGCATTAAAAATAGCAGAAAGCAAAAAGAAACCATTTAAGTATCACAGATGTTTACCTGGCACTTTTGAATCAACGTTGAGACATGGAACTACTTTCCTTCAGTCGTTACCAACTTCACTGGGCGCATGGCAGCGTGCGTGCCAGTTTAAACGTAGGTGCAGGTAGGGCAGTGACAATTTTCAAAGGTTGATTTTAAAAGTGCTCAATTATTCATGAACAGACCATAAAAGCATTTTAGGCGATCTACGGAATCATATGTAGGCCTACCTATTTAGCAATGGGAGAACAAAAAAAAACTGATAACAACTTACATACCAGTTATTCAAACGTTGGATAATGGGAATTAGTTGCACTTTCGTTTTATTACAATATGCTACGTTTGATTCAGTGAAACGATGTTAATCTTAAGTAGTTTTGTTCACAAACTGCTAAGTACATGGCCAATGTACATCGAGACGCGCCTAATTTATATTTTATACGCGTAATAAAAAATCTGACAACGTAATTAATACGTAAGAATGAAAATGTTTCATACGGAAATAACTTCCAAGTAGACAGACACCCATACGTAATGTGAATTAGACTATGCATTTCCTTTGCGTTTTTTTAAATGTATTTATGCTTGAGGGAAAAAAAAAAGATCTGCTTATTTCGAATGCGGCATGACGTATTTCTGACATATACTTAAAAATTCAGTATAAATAATTCAAGGTACTTCATGGCCGTATAAAAAAAAAGGGGGGCAACCCTTCCCACCCCCACCCCCCAAATGTGGAAAAAAATTACTAAAATAAATGTCAGAATTCAATGCAAGTCTTGAGGTATATTTTCAATTTCCATGTAAGCTCTGCATCTACTTACGGCTTAATTTGAGCGACAATGCGCCAGTATCGTGGTTTGAATTGTAAGCATGGCACTGTCCTCTGTAAACCTCCCTGCTCTGTGCTCACTGTCTACTGCATGCTTCTTGGTCTACTGTCTCGCCCCTCCATTTAGTAGTGTGTGCTGTGCTTGCGCGGCATACAGTTGTAATCATGAAGCGTTCTTCTGACTCATTGTGCAAACCATAATAAATTAGAGGCTTTTTAAATAAAAAAAAATCTAAAAATGTCATGGAAAACACATTTCAACAATCAGAAAAAGCAACTATGGGCTACTTCCGCTGAAAATGAAAGAACATCACTTGATCCACTCTCCGAAGAAAATAGTAAAGTTAGTAGTAATTACATGGTATGCGAAAACGACATTGGTGAGTTCATTAGAAGAAGAACAGTAGATGATTTTTAAAAAAGAGCAACTACTTAAATCACCCTGGATTTCACCCTCTTCATACGTTTTTCTTACAAAAACAAAACGGCTGGGTTATCTAGTGTCTAAAGAATACACTAACTGGAAAAATGCCCTTCAAGATTTGGTACCCCACTCCCAACGCATTATATCATAAAAGGCGCGCAGAGAAAGGCGAAAACTTCTTGAAGGTAGCTGATAGTAAAATTCAGAACGTCGCTATTCAGGTAGATAGTGTAAGAGCCCGTCAAGAGGCAGAAAACAAGAGTCAAGTTAAATTTGTATCGTAAAAAAATATTATTTTCTGTGATCGCCAAGAAATTGCTCGTCGTGGAACAGACTATTTCAGTAGAGTACTGGAAGAATCTGCATGGTAACTTCCGAGTCCTTTTGCAATTCATGGTAGACGCAGGCGACTATGCGCTTCACAAGCATCTCGACTTGGGTGCCATTCAGTGCACAAGCCCCAGTATTCAAAAACGAACTCACGTATATTTATGGGTCTATCGTAACAAGTGGAATAGTGCGCAAAGTAAATGCCGCCGAGTGTTTCGCTACAATAGCTGGCGAAACTACAGATATCGTCCCGACGGAGCAGTTGTCTTTGTGGGTGCGTTATGTCGACAGGGAAGAATGCGAAATACGTGAAGACTTTTTGGAATTTATACCTGCTGTTGACCTAACAGGTAAAGGCTTAGCCACGCTCGTTATAACCTGTCAAAAAAAAAAAAAAGAATAATGTGAACTGCTATTTCTTGGTTGGACAAGGTTACGATGGCGCGCCTGCTATGAGTGGTCACTTACATGGTGTTCAACAAAATATCAAAACAAATTACCCAATGGCACTTAATGTACACTACAGTGCACGCCAACTTAATCTAGCACTTGTACATTCTTGTGCTCTATCACCTGTGCGCAACTGTCTAGGCATCGTTCAGTCGGTTGGAAACTTTTTCTCGGTCATCAGCTCAGCGAAGTCGGATTATGAAAAATCCTACAACTGAACACATTCCAGAATCACGTCATGCAACACTGGTTGCTTTATGTGTAAACACACGAAAGTGTGCTACGTTTTAAATAATTGTATCCAGCTATAATAAACGGACTGGGAGAATTTGAGAGATCTGTCAATCGAGACACTGCCCAACAGACACATCGATTGCTAAGTGCCGTGAGGATGTTCAAAAATTCATTGTCCCTCTTCTTATCATCGGAAAAGTATTTGCCTGCACATTCCCTTTGAGCAAGGAGCTGCAGACAGTAAATTTAGACCCGGCAACAGCGTGCGACTATGTCCAGCATGTCGTTGATGTTATTAACACTATCCGTCGGGATTCTCAAGACCAGTTCTAAAATATTTTTGCTACAGCTACAAGTGCCCTTAGAGAAAGTGAAATGGTGTCTTCAGCGTGAATTTTCCTGCTCCGCGATCTGCGAGGCGGCAAGCACATCGTGAAAATACACCAGCTACTACTTGTAAGGAGTATTACACATTGAATATATATTCCTGCCATTCATAAACCGTATTGGAACTCAATTAAATGACAGATTTCAAGGGCGCAGGTTTCTGGCGTCATCTATACAGTGTATTACACCAAATAAACCTGCGACTGCTACACATGAGAGACTCAAAGAATGTGCTGAGTTTTACAGGGATTTTCTTCCCGAGGCACGCACTTTTGAAGCAGAGTTTGCTGTCTGGAAATGTGAATGGGGAAAAACAAAATTCGACACCTGACTGCGCTATGGAAGGATTTATAAACTGCAACCCTGCCTTCTTTCCCAACATAAATAAGCTTTCGCAAATACTGGATACTTTGCCACTTCCAACAGCAACACCAGAGAGGACATTTTCATCGCCTGGAAGGCTGAAAACGTATCTACGCAACTCCACCGGCGAGACCCGCCTCAATGGACTTGCTCTGATCTTAGTGCACCGAGATATTCCTATAGTTCCAGAAGATGTGGTGGATCGGTTCTCTAAGGGATGCCGTCGTTTTGTACTATAGAGCTCGAGCTGGAAAATAGTGAAAACTGAAAAAATAACAATATTGACACTGTTTGATGTATATAAGGGAGCTAGAGTTTAACGTTAGTGAAATAATGAGTGAGTGACACTTTTTGATGAAAATAATGAAATAAAAGTGCTACAGAAAGATGACATTAGAATAATAAGACTGTGAGAGTTATAATAAACTGGTAGGACAAACAGTACAATAATTTGCAAAGTTATTTATTAAATTAATTGATAAGGTAAATAAAGCAATGCAAATACATGCCTGAAAATTATTTTATACTATTTATAATTTATTATAATAGTTAATGTATTACAAAGTTCAAACTGTATGCTATTTATTTATTGAATAACTGTCATTAATACCAATGTATACTAATACAGTAAATAAAAACAGATCGGTAAGTTTAGGCTAACCTACAGTTCATGCATTATAAATGTCGAGATAACTCCCTCCCCCTCCCCCTCCTCACTCTCCTGCCCACCATCAACCAATAATGTTCTGGTTACGGCCATTGACACTTACATTTATGCCGTAAGATACGGGACAGAATACAACTAAGCTGCGAACAACTTCACATTTGTCTTCAGCCGAGTTGCTCATGAAGACAGTTTAGAATATAAACTTACGTGGCCGTGAACTCCTTTACACCTGCGAGCAACTCGAACCCCCGGGCAGTGCCTAGACGCCATGATTCTTACCTGTAACACACAGAGAAGACATCGTGTCACGCTCAGTCATTACAGATTCGTCTTTAAATAGCATATTAATCAGAAGTTACATTAACCAGTTCGTTTCATCGTCTGTCACATAAGAGTAAATACCACGACCTCAATTTCTAAGATAATTCTTACTTTATACGTTGACACACAGGATTTTTTTGTGGACCCGAACAGTGAAAAAATGCCTTTAGAAAAGGAACACCAGATATTCATAAATAAGAAGGGTNTCTTTAAATAGCATATTAATCAGAAGTTACATTAACCAGTTCGTTTCATCGTCTGTCACATAAGAGTAAATACCACAACCTCAATTTCTAAGATAATTCTTACTTTATACGTTGACACACAGGATTTTTTTGTGGACCCGAACAGCGAAAAAATGCCTTTAGAAAAGGAACACCAGATATTCATAAATATCGGTAAGGTTACTTCTACTACAGGTTAGGAAGATCAATGTTAAAAGTTTGGCAACCAAAAATTTCCGCCACTANTATCGGTAAGGTTACTTCTACTACAGGTTAGGAAGATCAATGTTAAAAGTTTGGCAACCAAAAATTTCCGCCACTAGGTAAGCGCTAGTGTCGGCGATGTAGCAGATTTTATCTATTTTCGAAGTTAAAAAGGAGGATAACAGTAACAACCATAAATCAAATATAAAATAGCTTCTTAAAGAAGTAAAATCTATTTTTATTCACGTAGCTTACAATATTAATTAAATGTTACCTTTTGGAACACTGCGCACGGTAGCGGCAGAAATTTTCCCTGTGCCAAACCCTCCGATAAGAAATCACGTTTTGTTCTTAACCTGAGTAGAATAAACCTTAGTATAGGCTATTCACGGTAAAGTGAGCACTTTTTGAAGCGCTCTCATTTGGGATAATAGTCAATAACTATATTTCATTGTGGCCTTAGACGTTAACTTTCGAGTCCGGTGAGATATATACACTGTGTTTATTACTTACATGGCATATTTATTTTAAAAAGTGGTGGAAGGATAAAAAAAAAATGGCTGATAGGAAAAAAAAGTAACCAGGGCCTAAAAAGTGCTCACTTTACCGTGAACAGCCTACATATATCGGCAACGGCCTGCACTATCCTGTTAAGTCATCCTGTCCACGATTGTGGACACGTTTCACGTGTATGATCTTTATGACCGGCACTGTACACAGCGAGGCAGCAGTGCCCTCAGCCTTCCATGCAGCTTATATGATTTATGGAATTTCCCGCGCCTCTTTGACACGGATGAGTAACGCCGACATCGAGCACGCGGCGGGTTGTTCGCTGGTTGCGACGCGAGTGCTGCACGTTAAGTACAGCACTAACACAAAAAAATTACGCTATTGAAGCTTACTCAGAAATTAATGCGTGGCCAAACAAGTTAAAGGAATCGTCCCGGGATTAGCCTGGAATGATTTCGGAAATCCCGGAAAAACGAAATCACAAAGGCCGGACATCGCTAAGCCGTCAAAACAGGGAGGTCGCTGTTGTTCATTCTAAATTTTTCTTCATAATATTANAAAGGCCGGACATCGCTAAGCCGTCAAAACAGGGAGGTCGCTGTTGTTCATTCTAAATTTTTCTTCATAATATTACACTGTAAAAAATGTCTGAATTTTCACACACACTTCTCTGGAAACTATAACTGCTAGTTTTATTTTCATAACATCGCAAGCGAATTAGACGTCAAGTTTATTTTAAACATAGAGATACGTACATAAACAGTTTTGTATGTCTCATACAACAGTATAGGGTAAATATGTACATTATCTAAATCGTAGCATTACACTAAAATTTTTGGCAACTAGTTACCTAAGGATTGTTTGTAAACTTTTTTTTTACTGTGTACGAATATCGTTTGGTATTCACTCATTTGTTCACATTCTTCGGTAAATTGCATTAGCACTGTTAACATTCATGTTTTTTTTCTAAACGATGCAAAATTGTATAGAAGTGTTGCCAATAAATAAATAACACGCAATCTAAATTTATGCCAAAATATGTAATCGAAATAGCACAAAGATATGGATCTCAAAGTAAACATACAGAGAAATCCACGATGAAAAAATCATAAATAAATAAAGTAACTAGAGAAAGATTTTTTGAAATGAGTATTTTCGTTAGATCTGTGGGAAAAAATGGTAATGAAAGAATTTGACAGAAGGACGAATGCTGCAGATTACAGCAGCAATATTTCGGTGTTTTACAACTGAATAATATCACGGCTTATATTTTTTTTTATTGCGTTAATATGATCATAATTAGACACACACACACACACGTTTTACTTTGTTTTACATTACACAAAAAAAACTGTGTGAATTGCTTCTGAGAGATGTATTCGTCTTATCGTGGAATATGCGTTAGAAAAAGCAAAAATTAGCTTTATAATTAGCGCTAAAGTTTGGTGTTAGTGTGTTGTAGGCTACTACACTATCCCCACAGATAATCCTACAGCTACCAAAGAAACGTTGTATGGTAACAGGACCACAAATCAGTTCTACTCTCCTTTCTTCCGCACGCAGACGCATAACGCAAAAGTACTTTCGCTGCTTGTTTTATCTGGTTTATTGTTTATTTTAAAATTCNCTTCCGCACGCAGACGCATAACGCAAAAGTACTTTCGCTGCTTGTTTTATCTGGTTTATTGTTTATTTTAAAATTCTTCCAACGCCGGACGCGCTCTGTTCAAACTTTATTACGAAGTAGAAAGCAAAATGTAATAGCAATAATCCAGCATCGTTCTAAAACCGAACTTTAAATTAAGCGAATAACGATCACTCGTTCGCCCGGCATTTCAAAATTCCCCACGTGCCAATGTTCACAAACTGCGCAAGCTGAACAACAGCCATGTATCGAACATGCGGAATTTTAATTATTATGGAGTCACCAAGTAATGAAACAATTTCGCATTATGTACGCGTGACGTAGCTTCGAGTTTTCCTTGATAGTCAAATCATTGGGTTGGACTTGGATTAAGAAATTTTAAATTAAAATTTTTGACGTTATAAAAATGTTGAATTACTTCCACAACTTCAAAATAGCCAAAATAAAATTTTTCCGTTCCGGGCACTTCTCGATTCGAGTTGTTTTTAGTTTATTAAAAGAGTGTAAGCCACTAAGCATTTCGCCAGACGGAAAAAGCAGCTCGAACGCTGCAGGTACACGTGTATTCCCCTATTACGAGCAGTGAAGGTGCAACGACATTTGTCCACGGAGTACTAAAGAATACAGATGCGAAACCGTCGCCCAAACCACGGGTTTCCGTCCAGCTGCACACGGGGAAAAAAAATTTCAAACTCCTTTCTCCTATCAGCGCCCGGTATCCTACTCGAGCAGCTAATCGGCGAAAGGGTACGCAGAACCACTACTCCATTCCCCCTCTGTTTAGTTACCTGCTCTGTGTTTTAGCGACATCAGATCCACGTCAGAAGCGATAAACCCGCTGGGCGGCGTTCCAAAACGTTACTGTGCGAGTAAGCTTTTTTTCTTTTGCTGTCCCAAAACACTTTTTGAGTACATGTTTTACCTCCTTACAGCAGTGCCCCAAAACTGCAGAGTAATAATTCCGAGCATCTTGCCAGAGTAAAACTTTTACACGCGCTGTTTCAGCGAGCAACGAAGGGTGTGAACTGAAAATGGAGGGAAGTTTAGTAGAATTAAACAAACTGAAAGGAAATGTGGACATCCTGGTTGCAGACACACAAGGGAAAAATTACAAAAGATGAGTGATAAAATTCGTGTTTTATATAAAAGTTAACTGGTATGAATGTTGCATTTTTTTCACGTAATGTTTATGATTAAGTTACGGCAAGTAAAGCTGTTTATGTATATAGGTAACTTTTTGGAAAAGAAGTAATTTGGGGGAAGTGATAAGTATATTTTGAAATTTAAGTTGGTTGAATAATCAGTATGTATTTGAAAACGCAGCATACTATTGACACCATGCTCGTTCCAAAACTACGTTGACTCTTACTTTTNAGAGTGGCTGAGCGGTTAGCCTGCTCGCCTCCCACCAAGGCAAACCGGGCTCAATCACCAGCCAGGTCGCGCGGATTTTCGCATGTGGGAATCGTACCGGACGATGCCGCTGGTCGGCGGGCTTTCTCGGGGATCTCCCGTTTCCCCCGTCCCTTCATTCCGGCGCTGCTCCATACTCACCTCAATCACCCTGGTCGGCTATCAAGACCTCGCTGTTAAGAGCCGCCCAAATCTCTTCACTCACTCACTCTTACTTCCCTCAGCTGTTATAGGCTATGCACGGTAAAATGAGCACTTTTGAAAGCCCTGATTAAGATCTACTTGTATGCACGTTGTGTATTATTTCGCCTTATGTAAAATTAACTTTGCCATGGGCCTCATCACTTTACTCATGGCTCGGTCAAGTGAAACTAAGAAATTATTAGAACAGTAAATATTTNCTTTGCCATGGGCCTCATCACTTTACTCATGGCTCGGTCAAGTGAAACTAAGAAATTATTAGAACAGTAAATATTTAAAAAATCTGCTAATTTTTACACTTCGACCCATTAAAAAAAACAGAAAGCGAAAGAAATAATATAGGTTATCAGAAAAGGTTACCTAACTTNCTTTGCCATGGGCCTCATCACTTTACTCATGGCTCGGTCAAGTGAAACTAAGAAATTATTAGAACAGTAAATATTTTAAAAATCTGCTAATTTTTACACTTCGACCCATTAAAAAAAAACAGAAAGCGAAAGAAATTATATAGGTTATCAGAAAAGGTTACCTAACTTTTTTATTTTACGTTAAGATATGGAACTACTTTCAACCCATCGTTACCAACTTTACTGGGCGCATGTCACTCAGTGCGCCTATTAAAATATGTGCAGGCAGGGGACAGTGACTTTTGTCTAAGGTTCGTTTCACTTTATCGTGAACAGCTTTCACTCTGTTTCTTTACCCTACTGTTCTCTTGGAACGCCGTCCTGTTGAGCGATTGTCTCCACACTCCAGTCAGTTTCTCAGGGAAGTGAAGTCGCTGCGGCATTGGATCATGGCCTTCCGCGCGCGAGGCTACACGCGCCACGGCCAGTTGCAAACCATCGCAGCGGAATATATCTGCTCAGGGTCAAGGCACGAAATTCCTCGCAGAACAAAGACGCCGGAGAGTGTCTTCCGCACATTTCGTCGGTTGAATGGCCCAAACTTACATTGCGATTTACCACTAGTGAAAACCCCTGAGAGATCGATGTGGAAAAAAAACCGTACAAATCAAATAGTTTGATAACCTCCCCCCCCACCCCCCTCTTTTAGTTGTTACTCTGAGAAGGTGGGGACGATTTAATATTTCCAGTCACAGTGTACAATATATAAGAGGTTACAGAGGAAGAGGCTTCAAGGATCTACACTGAACACTTCAGCAAACCACGTTCAATAAAGGCCGTCCCTTACGTGTGGGAGATATCATTCGCTGTTGAGACAGACAATATTCCACAGTCTTATTAAGGGTGTTGGCCACGAAAAATGTATTATTTTATATTTGTACGACATACTAATCGACTTGTGGACATTATCTGAAATTACTTTTCCGTCAAATAATTTTTTTTTTAGATCACGTGGTTTTTTGCAAAATAACACGTCAAAGTGAAAATTGTACTGTTTTTTTTTTTGTAATGTATAAATAAAATAAACCAAACTACTCGCAGCAAATTTAACAAGGGCAACATTTTAGGTACGCTTGCCAAAAGATATTTTACGAAAATTCAGGGGCAGCCACAAATAAAAAACATGCAAGAATTTTCTCATTTTCAGCAAATTTTTTTTATTGGAAAATACATTTCCTTGTACGATTTTACAGACTTCTAGATATAGTTCTTGGCGTCTTCTTTCAGTGTGAATTATCTTAATTTCTGTACGTCAGTTAGATATACTTATTTGTACATTTCTAAAACAGTAAAATTGTGATTTTGGCATGTACTTATGCGAAAACTACGCGGTAAATTTTTTTTGCTAGAAAAGAGTTGGAAATTTATTATGTGGTACAAGTGTGGAACAACAAATATTTTCGTGGCCAACATCCATTACCTCTGCTGCCAATAACATAACAACAAGCGCAAACACATTGTTATTGGTCACGGTGTACCGCTATAACAGGGCGTCACGCTGATACTAAGGCAGTTCCAAACTAAAATGGTATCTTTGTAACGCCTGAGTGGTATATTAATCTGTGACTGGAAGGGCTAAAGACTACGCTAACGTATCCTTAAATTTAGAAACTACCTATCGAGAATTGAACCCGGAACCTGTGGTCCGGAGGTAACGCCCTAGCGGCCTCGTCTGCGAAGGTGAAGAGGTAACGAGAAGGTAATGACAACATGTGAAGGAAACATCACGTTATGAAAACAATAACTAAAAAGAGAGCTAATTGGCTGGGAAATTTAATGAGAAAAGGCAGTACATAGAAAAAAGAATAGGCCTTGTAATAAAAGGCAAGACAAAAAACCGTGGGAGCAGAGGTGGTATACTCTTTAAAGAGAACAAACAAGGGACAGAAGCGTAAAGAAGAAGCATCCTCTCAAATTATTCGGGAACAGATACGCACAGATGTCTGGTTCTGAAAGCTTTGCTTGCGTTCTGCTGTTTGTCCACGCTGTGGTCTCTCCACCGCATGCGAAACTCGAAACACAAAAATTAATCACTTTCAATATGAATCAATTTAACCAATACGATTTTGACAAAAACATTCAAGTCACGATTATTTTCTTCGTGAGTTGGCAAAACTGTTAAGTACTCCAGTTAATATTTACGAGAACACGCATGCGGTCACGGGCAAGAATTTTTTTCAAACGTCGATTTTAAGTGTTCGGTTAACCTATGACCAGTTATGCGCCTGTTTTCTCGGAGCCTAACACTGGAAATGGTCACCCCCACCGGCTTAACGTCTATTCGACAGTGAGGTTATTAGGGACGGAACCGGTGATTGAAGAAGAACGTTATTAGGGACGGAACCGGTGATTGAAGAATAACGTTATTAGGGACGGAGCCTGTGATTGAAGGAGAACGAGAAGGGGCAGTGGCAGATCCAGCCGAAAGGGTGAGGGGTAGGGGAGGTCACAGAGGACATGATCCCTCCCCATTCTCAACATTTCACATGGACATGAAACTGTCCTGTGAATATTTTAAAACTGAAATGAAATTAATTATTTAAAATACTTATATATTTAATTAATTTAGTATTGTTTCCTAAAATTATGATGAGACAGTGCTCTCCTCCCACACCACGAGTCAAAATTCTACACTGTCAAGTCTGAATCAGTGATACCAATCAGTGAAATAAAATTCTCTGAAATGCAATTGCTAATTGGTAAGCTTCAACCGACTGATGAATCAAGCAAATAAAGTGGGGACAAGTGACTTATGGTTGTGGAATCCTCCGCGTTTATTGGGAATCACACATAATCTGTGGAATTTGGTCATCATAATGTTATGGTTTTGGTATTTTGTTGATAATGATCCTTAACGGGGATATAGGGGCGTAACAAGTTACTGATAAGTTATGTAATGAACAGTATATAAAAAAGGTTTATTTAACATTAAGGTTGTATAATATGATATCAATATAAATATGATTGAATATGAACGGGGGAGCTATACAAATATACTGAAATATTAAATTATATTATTTTATAANACAAGTGACTTATGGTTGTGGAATCCTCCGCGTTTATTGGGAATCACACATAATCTGTGGAATTTGGTCATCATATTGTTATGGTTTTGGTATTTTGTTGATAATGATCCTTAACGGGGATATAGGGGCGTAACAAGTTACTGATAAGAGTTATGTAATGAACACTATATAAAAAAGGTTTATTTAACATTAAGGTTGTACAATATTATATCAATATAAATATGATTGAATATGAACGGGGGAGCTATACAAATATACTGAAATATCAAATTGTATTATTTTATAAAGATTTAACCAGTCACGTTCTGATTAAAGCCTAACTGGAGAGTCCCCACCTTGTTCATAATTCNTATTATTTTATAAAGATTTAACCAGTCACGTTCTGATTAAAGCCTAACTGGAGAGTCCCCACCTTGTTCATAATTCCGGAGGCTAATTAAGGTGCCCGTCTACCTGGCGCTTGAACTGCGTTGCAGCGTGTTCGAAATACACGTTTTTCAACGAAACTATTAAGCGTGCGTCCAACGTGCTGATCTACGAAAAGAACACACACTTCAGACGAGAGCTGTTAAGTACTTTCAAAATATCACGTACGTTAGAAACATCAATTCAGAGTACTCCAAAACCGCTAAAAACGGCCTTTCCAAGGCGCTGTAGCTCAAAATGCACGCATCAGATACATACAAAACTACTATAGGGGCCTGCACTGAACCTTCCTAAAGACTTCCCACTAATAAAATAATATGGTCACCGCTGAAAGTCCCATAGGTACACGCAGCACGACGAGAACACTGCACGCCAGTTCAGAGCCTTGCGCTTAGCGACGATGGCGTACTTGATGCGCGTGGCAGTGTCACCCTTATCACTCCCGCGCTTCTCGGCCTAAACGTGGGAAAAAGTNATGCGCGTGGCAGTGTCACCCTTATCACTCCCGCGCTTCTCGGCCTAAACGTGGGAAAAAGTTCCAGGTAGACGGAGGCCTTAAGATGATGCCAGTCGACGGCCGGACACACCCATCTTCGGTGGTCTTCTCTTTCTAATGTCCCGACGACAAAAGACACCGCCCACGGACTACACTGCCCTATATCGGCTGCGTTTTCCCCGTTTACTGGCCGGTGGATGGGGGTTTCTGTGGTTTGCGATTTCATAACTAATTTCAGCGATCACGGTCCGTGTCCTGAATAAATAAGTGAAGGTGTGATCAGGCAGGCCGCTAAACTAACTCGTAACAACAACCACAACTCGTAACAATATGAACAAGTTATCTGGCACTGATTTATCAGTGGTGCCGTATTCCCTTGTTCTCACTGGTTTGGCTCCATTTTCAATATTTCAAGTTGAGAACGTAGACCTGCATTTGCAAACTGGAAAAAATTATACCCACCTCCTCCCCTCCCTTTTTTCTTTCTTTCACGTAAACCTTAAAGTCTATACCCGCTCATAGAATGAGAACGAGGTACTTTCCGAAATACTCTGAACACCAACGTCCCACGGCCGGAAACAGCGAATGGTATAACAGCGTTCGGAACTTGCTAGCCGGATATATATATATATATATATAAATATATAAACATATATATATAAACACGTGCAATGTGCTATAGTGCGTATCACTCAAGGATTGCAGTAAAGAGTACACATGGCGCGCTCTGTTGCCAGATGGCTACCGATTGTCAACGGTCAACCAATTGCCCTGTGTTTAAATAACTACATACACACGAAAATATGTATATGCTGTTCTCGGTGAACTGAGCACTTTTTAAATCCCATACTTAAGATCAAGTTGCATGCGTATTGCGTATTCCTCCGCAACACATGTAAAATCAACACCGACACGGGGCCTGATCACTTTATTCGTGCATCAGTGAAATGAAACTGTGAAAATGTTATTAAAGCAAATGTTTTGCAAATGTTCCAAGTTGTGCATTTATAAGCATTAAAAAAAAACCAGAAAGTAAAACAAATCACTTCAGTAATTAACAAATGTTTACCTTTCACTTTCAATGTAACGTTACGACACGGAACTAATTTCTCTCCTTCATTAGCAGTTTCACTGGGCGCGTGCTATGCACTGCGCAGGTCTAAAATATGTGCAGGTTTGTTTCAAAAAGTGCTCAATTAACCGCGGAGAGCCCACAACAAAAACTGCCACGTAGTATGGTAGGCGTGGTGCATGAATGCAGAACTGTTTGATCAGCTCCCCGCGGAAATGTAAGAACGAGACGCACTCAATTACTCGCCCCGCTGGGTTGCGGCTAACGGGGGCCAGCTGGGAAGTCCCTCCCCTCCTTCCTCCTGCTCACAGAGGTCCAGGGCTTATCTGCCTCCGCCCTGCTCCTTCCGCCCGCCGAGCTCTTTGCTCTTCCAAGTTCGCCATTCCCCCCTCAAACCATACACCACCTCCCGCTCCTCCTGGACACGCAGGGCTGCACAAAGCTACACGTCACCCATATATGCTATTCACACTCCTGGCATACGTTAAGCACGATGTATAGGCTATTCACGGTAGACTGAGCACTTCCGAAAACCCTACACAGTAAAAAAAAAAAGTTGAACTTTTAAAAGAAAAATTCTTGGAAACTCAGTTGCCAAAGAAATTTTTGTAGAACTACAAGTTTTCTTCTGAAATCTACGAAACACATATTTGTAATATTACAAACTGTAGCCTCGTGTTTCAACTTACATTATTGAAAAGTGGAAATAAAATTATATTTTCTTTGTCCTAGCCAAAAAAATGTGATGAATAAATAAGAGAGAAATATAAACATAAAATAATTCATGAAAGGTAAAAAAAAAAAATTACACTCCCGTCGTCACACGGATTCGTTACCTCATCCCTTACGCTATTTATTCGCACCTTTGATCACACGACCAACTTGACTTGTCAGGCACATACTTAATTTTACGATGTATACGGTTAGGTACACCTACGCAGGAAGAACATAATTTGACGTCTTGGGGAAGGATTGAGGTTAACGAATTAGAAAACTGCTGGGCTTCATAATGCAGTTAAATTTCTGCAGGCAGACTGTACATTTGCACAGTTACACTTTCATAATAGCAGAATACATTGTTTTATGAACGTGTGTCGAAACAATAGCTGTTAGCATTAAATACCTACATAAATATTAATACAATTATTCAATTAAGAATAACGCATTTATTTCAGTTTATGTGTACTGCATACATACGAAACATAAACAGTTTATGTGTAATAGTATCACGTGTTGTTAAGTTGTCTTCGTTTTTTATTAGGATTATTTGAGTTGTTTTAAGTGTTTTGTGTTATTTGCACTTGCATTGTGTATCTTTTTGCACGCAACTAAGCGTTACATCACCATTAGTTTTTGTGCAAACAGCTACATTCGGTTCAGCATAGCACAAACATTTCTTGAGGTCTATTACAAAAACGGCTCTTGTAATTTTATGAACGAGTAATTTTAGAAGAGAAATTTTTGCACTGTCACAAACGTTTGTAAAATTACAAACGTCAGCATAAATTAAAAAAATTATTTTACAATGAGCATAACATTTACTTGTATGCACATTTTATTCTTACATTACATTATATGTAAAATTAACATGTCCATGTTCCTGATAACTTTATTCATGCGTCGGTCTAGTGAAAACTGTTAATTTTATTAGAAACGTAAATATTTTACAAATTTACTAATTCTTACACATATACACATAAAAAACAGAAAGCAAAAGAAATAGTTGCAGTATTCACAAATGTTTACGTAATACTTTTAATTAAACGTTAAGACATGGGACCACTTTCCCTCCGTCGTTACCAACTTAACGAGGCGCATGTCAGCCAACGCACCCGTTAAAATACGGGCAGGTAGGAACAATCAAAAGTTGGTTACAAAAACATTATTTCAACCTCAAATCCTGTACACGCCGTTTTCGATAGCGCTATTGGCGTGAAAGGCAGTCCAGTGTTGGAACGCGGAAATTGGCTGTTGCGCTGCTCGCATATGGACTCTACCATTTCCTATACGAGCCTTAGCGGAGCGTATATACATATAGATGTTTTCCACTATTAGTTATAACCGCTTCAAAGGAGCTCGTTACCGTGCAAATACACGTGTTGTTCTAGAAAATGTTATTTATCGTGAATATGAAATGTGATTTTTTCTGACAATTGTATACATAAGAGCATTGTGTGCTGTGTGATTTTCTGTTTGGTAGGTTTTAACAAACAGATTCCATTTATCCTGGCGGTCATCACGTCACACACCAGGTTAAAACAGCTAGAGATGTAACTACCCGTTTACACATAAGTATATACCACTCCTTAGGTAACCCACATTTCAGATACACCGCTCATACCCAGCATTCGTATTTGTGACCCCAAGTCTACACTGACGTATCGAAACAAGCAATCTCTGAGTCTTACACCTGCAGCATTAATATTACGCCCGGCAAAGTTAAATACATTACCTTATATAAGGTATCGCGTGATTACTAATTTTAACTATACATACATACATAAATACATATACATGTAGGTGAAAAAAGGGCTAATTAACACCAACAGAGAAGCCGTAAAGGTTGTCGTAATTATTTGCAAGCTTATCAACTGCTATATTCTTGTAAATACAGAATCTTCACAAATATTTACCAGCAGACTTGACAATACAATTACGCACAAACATATACAGTAACCATGTAGACGGAAGATTATTTTTTCCTGCCCACACACATCGAGATAATATTTCGCCATCTCAGCCAGGTCTCACGCCTCATCAACAAGAGGGAATTATTTTTTGCCACCATGCCGTTATCTGCTGCCGAAATATGTCGATGCCACTCGCGGTCAGGTAATATACGTGCTTCCTTTTTTTTTTTGCCAAGGACCACTCTTGGACGCTGACCAACCCGGCAGGACGCCATCCTGCTACTGCTGGCCACATTACGTGCACACACGTATATATATTATTGTATATGCACACGCGCGTATGTACACCACACACCAACTGTCTGTGTCTGCCAGAGTTTCCTCTCAAAAAATTCCACGAATATTTTAAAACAGTGTAAATACTACGTAAAAAAACCTTAATTGAACTGTTTATACCATTCCTAATTCTTAAAATAAAAATATAAGCATTAAGCGGGAGTGGGATTATGAAAGCACATATTAAATACAAGCCTAAATTACTTATTTNAAAATAAAAATATAAGCATTAAGCGGGAGTGGGATTATGAAAGCACATATTAAATACAAGCCTAAATTACTTATTTCAACAGTATTGTAACGCGTCGTCTGACGTAGGAGATGCGGGCACTATGCGCAGACTCGGCTATGTGGGGAGTGACCCACCTCGACCCTCCCCTCTCCCCAGGCAGACCCGCTCGCGGTCCCGTTGCCAGGTGGCCGGGAATGATTGACAACTAACCTGGCTGGCGTCACAGCCCCTCCTCCATCCTTCTGGAGAAGCCGATGATTTTAGAGGATGCGCAAGAATATTCTGGGAACTGGGACCCTCGGCGCAACGCGGCATCTGGAGAAATTTCTGGGTGATGACGTATTACCCTATAAATATCGCAGCAGCCCGAGGGTCGGCAGTCTTGGTAGAAGCCTTCTGGCTGAGTGCGGTAATCTGATAAAGTAGAGTGCGGCGAGGGACNCCCGAGGGTCGGCAGTCTTGGTAGAAGCCTTCTGGCTGAGTGCGGTAATCTGATAAAGTAGAGTGCGGCGAGGGAGATCAGTGAAGAGAACGGACGAGACGGGAAATTGCGAGACGAAGGCAGGCGAGGTGTTTGTGGTGTGAACGAACGAGAGGGCGTGAAACCCAACGAGTGAAGGCTACTGTGTGTGAGGACACTCGGAGAACTTTAGAGAATTGCGGACTGGTGGGTCCTATGCTAAACTGAGGTGAAACTGAATGAACATGTGATACGGATTTTATATTAAATATTGAAACTGTTAAATATGATATGGTCATATAATTTATAAAGTAATTCAATAGATTTTGATACACTGTTTATTGGGACTGATTTTCGTATTTCTAAAATACTTACAGCTCATGCGCATTTTGCCATGCTCATTTACGACAGGATAAAATTTTATTGAATTATAAAATATAGGTAAGCAAAGTTTTATAATGGACTAGCTTCTAACTTGTTGGAAATTAATCGCCATTGATTAAAATGTGATGTACCTTTTGTATGTTTTTAGATGATATAGTTCACTCCAGACTATTTCAAAGATAATAATGGGTTGTGACGATTCTAAAAGAACCATCTTGAAAATTGCACGTTTGAATACGAAGATATCTCCAATCTGAATTTTAGTCTAGCATGAATAATTGTTTATTAGTTATAGTTAGAGACATAGTAAATTCACGAAAAATTTTCCCGTCATTATATTTTCCAAAACACTGTAGCGTTCTGACATATTTATGATTGGATGATGCACTTTGACAAGGCTTGGTACTTTGTGGAACAACCGCGAAGGTTCAGTTTCACAGTATAAGGATTCGCATTGGCCCAGATAAACGGGATGGTAGCTTCATGCACACACGACAGCTACCAACGAAAGACAATTTTCTGGCGTGTGCTCGGCAAGTTGAAACGTAAGAAACAAATCAACTTTTCTCGCTGTAAGCCATCGTCTCTTAGATGAGGTATCATTTTAACAGAACACGAAGACTGCAGTTTTCAAGAGCACAGTAAAATTATGTAATTTTCCTGAATGAAGCCAGATTGATACAAGTTAAAAAAATAGCATGTATTACCTCACCATGCCTTTATAACTACAGTTAAGGGCATTTTGANCCAGATTGATACAAGTTAAAAAAATAGCATGTATTACCTCACCATGCCTTTATAACTACAGTTAAGGGCATTTTGAGATAACTTTGTTTGTGGGAGCGTACACTGAGAGAAAGGGTTTGTTCCAGCCAACAAAATATTTGTTTGTATACAGTCAAATATATATTTTGTAGCCCTAACAAAATATTTTGTGGAGTAAAAAAAACTTAAATGCAGCATAATTAATATTCATCATTTAACAAAACACACGTTTGAATAAACAAAATCTCTGTGTTGAGCAGAAATTAATTAGACTGTCAACAACGCACCGGATTCATGCGCATTCAGTGTAATAATAACTATTTCTTAGTAGGTATTGAAAAAACACCTATTTTCTCCGTATTTTTATTCATATTAATTATAAATAAATTATTATAATTGATAGATAAAATATAAGTAGAAGTTCAATTTAACAAAAATGAGATATTTCTATGTTAACAAAACATTTAGGAAATATCCAAGCACGACATACATGGAGCGATTTTTCAAAGGTTTGATTTAAAAATCACAGAATATACTATTGCTGCTTTAGTTGAGATTGTTATGAGCGGGTAGTGACGGGGGGAAAGCGCTCCGGCGCAGAGAAGGGGGGAAAGCGCTCAGGCGCAGAGGAGGGGGGAAAGCGCTCAGGCGCAGAGGA
>NQII01001273.1:532677-576252 GCA_002778355.1 Clitarchus hookeri
TTTTTTTTTTTTTCAGTGGTTGTTATGTATGTGTGTTCGGCTATTAAAAGTAAAAAGTTCAGTTGAAATTTGAGTTATTGAAGATATTATTTATTCCTGTTTGATTGCTCATTCATTACGAAGAGCAGAAAGTCAAAAAGTATTTATAATTTTCTATCCAATCGTTTCAAGATCTTTTGTTTTAAGAACCCATGACATTACTGAGATAGAGTCAGACATATTTTAAATTTAGAGGCGTCCTATATACATTTATAAAATAGTATATATTGAACGGCCATTCAAATTTTTAAGCCCATTTATAAAATTGCCATTAAAATAATTAAATTAAGTTAACAGTTTCACTTTATTGCACAACTGGGTGGTATAAGTTTTTTTGTTTCATATTCGTATCATCACACCGCCGACCAGCGACATCGTCCGGCACGATTCCCACATGCGAAAATATGGAGGCGGCCCCAACCGGGATCGAACCCGGTTCGCCTTGGTGGGAGGAGAGTATTCTAACCGCTACACCACCGCGGCCCCGGGTCTGTTCCGAGAACCCCACTCAGCCAATCATAGAAAGGGTACGCCCACATCAAAGGAACCATTATGCCATTTCGTCTCTGTGCACGTATCTACTCTGTGGCTGTACGATCCCGGTTTCTCTAGCACATGAATTGTACTGGAATAAAGTCTGAACGACGGTAAGGCTACTTTCACAATTTGGGAAGAGAAATATTAAAAGTTTGGCTAAGGGAAAATATTCGCCACTAGTAAAACGCTAGTGTCGCGTGTGTGCCAGATTTCTTGATTTCCTACGTTAAAAAACAGGATAATTACAATGATCAAATATCAGATATAAAATAGCTCCGTAGCACAGTAAAATCCTTCTCTTTGATAATTCACGTAGCTTAAAATTTTAATTAAAAGTTACCTTTTTGAACACTGCGCACCTAGCGGTAGAAATGTTCCCTGTGCCAAACTCCCCCACAATAAATCACGTATTGTTTGGAACGTGAGTAGAAAGAACCTTAGCGACGGTAAGCGGCAGTTGGCGTGCAGGCGAAGCTGAACGTGCAATGAACTCGCTCCTCGGGCAAGGGCGGTATCGTCGGGCGTAGTTGTGCAAGAGGAAGGCCGGGGCTGGGAAAGAAAGCCGGCGTGTCCCCACGGCTCGAGGGGGACACTTCCCTCACGGGAAGGGAATGCGAGGTAGCGGAGTTTCTCACAGCGTAGCGTGCGTGAGGGGGGGAATACACCCGCCGAGTGAGTGCCTCGGCGCAAAGAGCAGAGTTGCGTTCCGAATACACACCGGCCGCCGCCGTCGGCTTCCCAAATAGGATCACGCACTGAAGGCCCGATGACTTTTTCCTAGTAAAACCATTTTAGTGAATAATTCGTTCATAAATACTTGTCACAATCACAATTTTACTGTTTCGGTGATGTACAACTAATGAAAACTAACTTACGTACAGAAATGAGATAATTCACACTGATAGAAGATGCCAAGAGCTACTTCAAGTAGCTTAATATATAAATAAAATCGTACAAGAAAATGTTTTTGTAATTTAAAAAATTTGCTGAAAATAAGTATATTCTTGAAGTTTTTTATTTGTGGCTGTCTCTGAATTTTTGTTACATTTTAAATTCCTGAATTTACCACCAAAGATAAATAAACGTATATCCACCGCCTTGCATTTTATTTCAAAGTGCGTATTCGCGTCTACGGAATGTCGTCAGAAGGCGGTGGCCCAACCGCTCGTCCGTCAAAAGTTAAAGTTTGAGAAATACTTGACGGATTGACGGATAGTAAAAAAAATTGCTCTGCGATTGGTTTAAGATCACGTGACCGCTGGACGGACGGGAGACTGATGGATGAGACGGATGGTTGTTAGTCCAGTTTCAAGCGGCCGTTCCACGGCTGTATTATTAAGGCGCCTGTCTACCTGGCGCTTGAACTGCGTTGCAGAGTGTTCGAAATGCACTTTTTTCAACGAAACTATTAAGCGTGCGTCCAACGTGCTGATCTACGAAAAGAACACACACTTCAGACGAGAGCTGTTAAGTACTTTCAAAATATCACGTACGTTAGAAACATCAATTCAGAGTACTCCAAAACCGCTAAAAACGGCCTTTCCAAGGCGCTGTAGCTCAAAATGCACGCATCAGATACATACAAAACTACTATAGGGGCCTGCAATGAGCCTTCCTAAAGACTTTCCACTAATAAAATTATATGGTCACCGCTGAAATTACCATAGGTACACGGAGCACGACGAGAACACTGCAGGCAAGTTCAGAGCCTTGCACTTAGCGGCGATGGCGTACTTGATGCGCGTGGCAGTGTCGCCCTTATCGCTCCCGCACTTCTCGGCCTAAACGTGACGGAGACTTTCACGCCCGCCGCGTCCGTCCGTTCACATGTCGACTTCCGTTAACTGGAAACCTATGGCGAGGATAACGGACGCGAAACAGGTTCTATGTGGAGAGGACATCCGTATCGCCCGTCGGCGTTCACTCGGACGGTCGCTTCGACGGGAGGCTTTCACCGCCACCTCGCGGGATTGATCTCTGCCCGAGATCTTACATACCGCAGACAACTTAAGACAGTCGNAGATCTTACATACCGCAGACAACTTAAGACAGTCGTGAAACCAAGGGTTGTGCAAGGGAACGTGATGAAGCCTTTCCACTACGTTAGGGCCACGGTGCTTTTGTCAGATGGAAACTTTTGAAAAAGTCTTCTTCGTCGTAAATTTCTAACACGTTGACGGTCGCGGAAAACATTAGGGTTCTGCGATATCGCCCATAAATAATTGGAATGTCATGATCTTCCAAGTTGACAGAATTGATACTTATTTGGGAAATATCACTCAATACTTTATTCACATCCTTTCTGTTAAACTCAGACAACTTCGGGCGAAAATCAGCTGACGACAACTTTGAAATTAACGGGAACCTGTAAAAGACACTAATGGATGGATCGCGCTTAAGTTCTCGTTAAGGGTTAACAGGAAGTTNTGAAATTAACGGGAACCTGTAAAAGACACTAATTGATGGATCGCGCTTAAGTTCTCGTTAAGGGTTAACAGGAAGTTTAACGGGAACCTGTAAAAGTAGCCCTAAATATTATTTTGATACTAAACGGAGAAGTGTGTTTCCAACATTGCATTGTATGATGTGACAACAGCAGAACTACGAGTCAAGTTATTTTAGGAAAATATTTGCAAAAATCACCCCGCAAAAATATTCGTGTTGAAAATTACATATTACTTTAGGCTATTCAGGGTTAATTGAGGACTTTTGAAATGAATCCTAGAAAAATGTTGCTGCCCCTACCTGCGTATATTTAACGGGCACATTGACTAGCATGCGACCAGTGAAGTTGGTAATTACAGAGAGAAAGTAGTTCCGTGTTGTCGCGTCGAAATAACAGTGTTAGGTAAACATTTGTGAATACTGAAATTATTTATTATGCTTCCTTTTTTTTTTTTTTTTTTTTTTGTAAAATATTTACTTTTCTAATTATTTCACATTTTCACATGACCGACGCATGAATTAAGTAATGAGGCTCAGGGGAATGTTAATTTTACATATGGTGGAAGAATACACAACGTGTATAGAAAGTAGATCGTAAGCAGGGATTTCAAAAGTGCTCAGTTTACCGTGGGCATCCTATAATTATGTTGCTAGACAACGATTAAATGTCTCTCTCCAGCACTCTTTAACATATACATCCCCACTTCCATCTCCATTACGCGAACACCCCCGGTACGCCACCGTGCAAGAAGGGAGAACAAATATTATGATTATCCCAGCAGGTTGGGTCGGCGCGCTTGAAAACTGAGAGTGCGTCTGCCTCGGGGGCTGTTTTTGTGCGAGCCCGTCTCTCTACGCTCGGCCACAGAGCATGTAACTGCACAGAGGCGAAATGGCGTAGCGATTCCTACGCAGTGTGTGTATAGTTTATNTGTTGCTAGACAACGATTAAATGTCTCTCTCCAGCACTCTTTAACATATACATCCCCACTTCCATCTCCATTACGTGAACACCCCCGGTACGCCACCGTGCAAGAAGGGAGAACAAATATTATGATTATCCCAGCAGGTTGGGTCGGCGCGCTTGAAAACTGAGAGTGCGTCTGCCTCGGGGGCTGTTTTTGTGCGAGCCCGTCTCTCTGCGCTCGGCCACAGAGCATGTAACTGCACAGAGGCGAAATGGCGTAGCGATTCCTACGCAGTGTGTGTATAGTTTATTCACGGTTACTTCCAACTTTTCTGAAGCCCTGCGAAAGTTCTACTTCCAAGATATTCCTCCGCCGCATGCAAACTAAGTATTGAAAATTACACCAAAGGGACAACACGCTGAATTTGCGCGCACTCAATTTAATAACATTTTGCATGAGAATTATTTCTTACTACGCATTACCAACAAACACATTTCACACTGTTATAATTTTCATTTATTGGAAACAAAACATTACAGTCTATAAATAAAATATAAATAAAACCAATTTAAACAAAAATAAAATACTTTCATTTTAAAATAAGCATTAAACGCTTACGTCATATTACATATAGGAAAAAACCAAACACGTTTATTTATGGGGTAAATTTTTCCAAAGTTTGATTCACAAAGTGCGAAGAACCCCCGAATAGACCATAACTTACCCATTCTCTGATTGGCTGCGCGAGGCCCTGGGAACGGCCCTTGCATCTGATTGGCTACTGCATGCTGCGAAAGGTTCCCTATTATTCTCCGGGCTGCCGGCTGGCGAGAGGACTACCAGGTGCTGATTTGCGAATGTCGTTCCAAAATTTTCCCGGCCGGTGACGCCATTTTGCTGGCGTGTGCGGCTCGAGTTCGCGGTATAAGCAGCTGTTTCGACTCTGTATAGTTTCTTCGCATTTTTAAAAATCAAACCTTTGAAAAATCACCCCATGTATGACGTGTTTAGTTATTTCATAACTATGCCAAGTATCACAAACGCTTTATGCCTCTGTTAACATAAAAGCATCTTATTTCTCGTTAAATTGAAGTTTCACCTATATTTTATTTATAAATTAAAATATTTCATTTATAAAAGATATGGACTAAAACAGTGAGAAAACATGTGTGTTGGTAGCGGCTAGTAAGAAATAGTTCTCATGCAAAATATTATTACAGTTGACTGCGCACGAATTCGGTGCGTTGTCCCTCTTTAAGTTAAGCTTAGTTTGCATGAGGCGGAGGAATATCCTGGAAGTAGAATTTAGCAGGGCTTCAGAAGAGTGTGAAGTAACCGTGAATGGATTATGTTATTAAGTACTCTGTGGTTCTGCATTCAGCTCCAAGTCACGGATACGTCAACAGCTGTAGAAAATTCCTACTGTAGGCCCCACTTTCACAGAACTACGATAATATATGAGAAAGTCGAGTGCAGGGAGAGAATTTTTCTAATAAGTTACAGTGCTATTTTTTTGTCGTGAACACAAAAATTATTCGTCGTGAACACTAAATAGTTTGTCATTATAAAAATAAGGCTTTTTTTTTTGTAATGACCAAAAAAATTATTTGGCGGTCATTACAAAACAATATTCGCAAGGTTAGTTTATACTCAACATTTTTAGCGACCACGATTCGTTTTTTTTTAATGCAAGTTGCTGTTCACTGATTTTAGCTTCACTATACTGCTCTCTTAAATAATTTCTCGTTCAGAGCAGTTTTAAACATACTTCGAAAAGAACGCCCCGTGTAAATTATCCAAGTAAAAATAAAGATAGGATTTTCCACTAAAAGTTTTTTTAAAATGTTAAGTATAGGTCATTGTAATCGTAATGCCGGTCGCTGGCGGAAACAACTTTTGCACCAGACTGTTTGTATAAGTCACGCCAATGTAGTCGGATATTCTTGGGCCTTAATATTTTTATTGATTTTTTTTTACGTTACATGGTTACTTACAAAAAATCTAAAGATGTACTGGGTAATGCTTGGGGTTCAGATCGTATTATTTTTGGTTAGGCCTCCTCGCCAAGACGGTGAAAGTAAACTGATTTTGTTTCTCATAGGCCCTGTTAAGTAACTCAACTATCAGGCCACTTGCTGACACCTGGCCTTGCTCGTATTTCTTTCTAATATGCCAGACAGCTTGGATATTACCTGCTTGCAGCCTCGCTGCACCGTTCAAGACGTGTCTATGTTTTCCTTATTCTCCATGGGGCCGCGGTGGTGTAGTGGTCAGACTAGTCGCTTCCCCCGAGGCGAACCGGGTTCGATTACCTGCTGGAGGATGCCACTGGTCGACGGGTTTTCTTGGGGATCTCCCGTTTACCCAACCCTTGCATTCCGGCGCTGCTCAATACTCACCTCGCTTCACCCTCATCGGCTCTCAAGACCTCGATGTTAAGAGCCACCCAAATCTCTCCACTTCACTTCACTTCACTTCTTCACTCCACTCTCCACTCATTCTCCGTATAGTAAAACGTTCGTGTTGAATGAAGTCCCCGTGGAAGTTTGTAAAGTCAAATCCAAACTGTAAAATATCATTAATTTCCTAAAAAAGAAAAAGTATTCCCCGTCGTCAAGTAATTTGTGTTACCAGTGTCGATAAAGCAGAAAAAAAAATTATTAACGCCCATTCCGACGATTATGCAGAGATATTTTTTAACATGACAGAACTAGAAAAAGTGATGCTTTTACTTCTGTCTACTTGTTCACCGTTTGTACATACCCGCAAGTACAAAATTTAAATTGTTATTTACCACAAATTCAGACATAGGATATAAGTGCCAATGAAGTGACATCGAGGAATTAACTAAACAACAAAAAACCAAATTCAGTGTTACCAATATGAACATTATTCTTTAACTAAGACGTTGAGGTAAAATAGTATTCCTAATTAGTTGCCAACATTACTGTAAATGCGCATGCTAGTATTTATGTTCAGAAATATTCAGAAACTAGCAGATAATTTCCAAGGATTGTATTTAAAAAATGTACAACTAGTCGTGAACCAGCAGTAAAACCCAATTTCGAGATAGCAACTCAACATTCTTGCACTGACGAGGAGATGAAACAAATGCTCCAAACATCTGCTGAACGCCCAAGTTCGCTAGGCCAAATGACGGGACTATATCAACACGAGAGTTTTCGAGTCGAATTACTGAGGTAAAGTATGGCTGCTGCACCAAATCTCCGTGAAGACTGTTGACATATTATTCACCTACATATAAAGCCCATCAGTAGTGTCTGTTGTGGAGTGTGTGGTTGTATCTTTCAACAGGTCATTCTGTTCTTCTAAATAACAGACAGTCCCTTCGAAAGAATACCTTCGGCTTTATTAGGATTGATACGGCGAAAAAGAGTATTGTAATAAACTAACACAGTAGTCCATCCACGGTTACTTCCAACTTTTCTGAAGCCCTGCTGAAGTTCTACTTCCAGGATATTCCTCCGCTTAATTCAAACAAAGCTTGACTAAGTCTAGAAAATTAAACCAAAGGGACAAACCATCGCATTCGTGCGCACTCAGTAAGTAATATTTTACATAATAACTATTTCTTACAAGGCATTGCCAACATAGCTATTTTCTCCCTGTTTATAAATATTATATATAAATGAAATATTATCTTTTATAAATAAAATATAAGTAAAAGTTTAATTTAACAAAAAATTAGTTATTTTTGTGTTAACGCGTGCACAAAACGCTTGTGATACATGACATATATAGGAAACAAAGCCATCACGTTATACGTGGGGTGATTTTTCAAAGTTGTGTTTCAAAAAGTGTGAATAAACCGCGGAAAAACTAGTATGGAAGTTTGGTTTGTGCTACTGTGAAACTCAATCGTG
This sequence comes from Clitarchus hookeri, assembly GCA_002778355.1. Lineage (NCBI taxonomy): Eukaryota > Metazoa > Arthropoda > Insecta > Phasmatodea > Phasmatidae > Clitarchus > Clitarchus hookeri. The sequence continues at coordinate 540,491 of NQII01001273.1, forward strand.
TTTTGCAGTCACTTCTCCGCTGAGTTCATACCAGTATTAATTGCTCTGTGATAACATTTCGTCCGCATCAAATATTGAAGTTTTTGCCAGATCCAAAACAATTTCTAAGCCTTGGGTCTTGGTAAAATGCACACTGGAATTAATTACTTACAGCTACAACTGTCAAAATAAACATAAAAAGGTGTAAAATGATTTAAGATGCATCGTTACTCGTCTATTGCCCGACACGTAACTNACCAGACTGTTTGTATAAGTCACGCCAATGTAGTCGGATATTCTTGGGCCTTAATATTTTTATTGATTTTTTTTTTAGTTACATGGTTACTTACAAAAAATCTAAAGATGTACTGGGTAATGCTTGGGGTTCAGATCGTATTATTTTTGGTTAGGCCTCCTCGCCAAGACGGTGAAAGTAAACTGATTTTGTTTCTCATAGGCCCTGTTAAGTAACTCAACTATCAGGCCACTTGCTGACACCTGGCCTTGCTCGTATTTCTTTCTAATTTGTCAGACTGCTTGGATCTTACCTGCTTGCAGCCTCGCTGCACCTTTCATGAAGTGTCGATGTTTTCCTTATCCTCCATGGGGCCGCGGTGGTGTAGTGGTCAGACTAGTCGCTTCCCCTCGGGGCGAACCGGGTTAGATTACCGGCTGGGGGACGCCACTGGTCGACGGGTTTTCTTGGGGATCCGCCGTTTACCCAGCCCTTGCATTCCGGCGCTGCTCAATACTCACCTCGCTTCACCCTCATCGGCTCTCAAGACCTCGATGTTAAGAGCCGCCCAAATCTCTTCACTTCAATTCTTCACTCCACTCTCCACTCATTCTCCGTATAGTAAAACGTTCTTGTTGAAGTCTCCGTGGAAGTTTGTAAAGTCAAATCCAAACTGTAAAATGTCATTAATTTTCTAGAAAAGAAAAAATATTTCTCGTCGTCAAGTAACTTGTGTTAATAGTGTCGATAAAGCAGAAAAAAAAATTCTTAACGCCCATTCCAACGATTATGCAGATATATTTTTAAGCATGGCAGAGCTAGAAAAAGTGATGCCTTTACTTCTGTCTACTTGTTCACCGTTTGTACATACCCGCACGTACAAAATTTAAATTGCTATTTACCACGAATTCGGACATAAGATATACGTGCCAATGAAGTGACATCGAGGAATTAACTAAACAACAAAAAACCAAATTCAGTGTTACCAATATGAACATTATTCTTCAGGGTGATTCTAAAATCATGGGACAAACATAGAGGGGTGGTTGAGCTCACTAAAACAAACAATTATTGTAAAGGAATATATGGGCGGGAGTGATGCGTTGAGGCACAAACACAAAAATAACACATTAAATGCAACACATTGTTTATTTACAACGTCGCCGCTAAATGCCTTTTTACAGCAATGTTTATAATAATTGCTCAAAATTGCTACCACCGACAGTAATGCAAGCTTGGTAGCGTCGGTGGAGTGATTGGCGAACAGATTCAAATACGCCGGGTATTTCACGCACGCCACCATTGTCAGCCAATCACGCCATATGTAGACTGTAGAGGTCGCCAAGCATGCGTGACTGTTGGTGGATGCATTTCCAGCAACTGTTTTAACATTTCCTGTACCGAATCACTTGTTAAGTATGCTGCTAATGAACATTTTATGTTTCCGTTAATGTGTTATGTTTATGTGCCTCAACGAGTCACTTCCGCCCATATATTCCTATACAATAATTGTTGGTTTTAGTGAGCTCTACCACCCCTCAATATTTGTCCCATGATTTTAGAATCACCCTGTTTAACTAAGACTTTGAGGTAAAATAGTATTCCTAATTAGTTGCCAACATTACTGTAAATGCGCATGCTGGTATTTATGTTCAGAAATATTCAGAAACTAGCAGATAATTTCCAAGGATTGTATTTAAAAAAAATGTACAACTAGTCGTGAACCAGCAGTAAAACCCAATTTCGAGATAGCAACTCAACATTCTTGCACTGACGAGGAGATGAAACAAATGCTTCCAACGTCTGCTGAACGCCCAAGTTCGCTAGGCGAAATGACGGGACTATATCAACACGAGAGTTTTCGAGTTGAATTACTGAGATAAAATATGGCTGCTGTAACAAATCTTCGTGAAGACTGTTAACATATTATTCACCCACATATAAAGCCCATCAGTACTGTCTGTTGTGGAGTGTGTGGTTGTATCTTTCAACAGGTCATTCTGTTCTTCTAAATAACAGACAGTCCCTTCGAAAGAATACCTTCGGCTTTATTAGGATTGATACGGCGAAAAAGAGTATTGTAATAAACTAACACAGTAGTCCATTCACGGTTACTTCCAACTTTTTTGAAGCACTGCTGAAGTTCTACTTCCAGGATATTCCTCCGCTTCATTCAAACAAAGCTTGACTAAGTCTAGAAAATTAAACCAAAGGGACAAACCACCGCATTCTTGCGCACTCAGTTAGTAATATTTTACATAATAACTATTTCTTACAAGGCATTGCCAACATAGCTATTTTCTCCCTGTTTATAAATATTATATATAAATGAAATATTATCTTTTATAAATAAAATATAAGTAAAAGTTTAATTTAACAAAAAATTAGTTATTTTTGTGTTAACACGTGCACAAAACGCTTGTGATACATGACATATTTAGGAAGCAAAGCCAACACGTTAAACGTGGGGTGATTTTTCAAAGTTGTGTTTCAAAAAGTGTGAATAAACCGCGGAAAAACTAGTATGGAAGTTTGGTTTGTGCTACTGTGAAACTCAATCGTGTTTTGCAGTCACTTCTCCGCTGAGTTCTTACCAGTATTAATTGTTGTGTGATAACATTTCGTCCGCATCAAATATTGAAGTTTTTGCCAGAACCGAAACAATTTCTAAGCCTTGGGTCTTGGTAAAATGCACACTGGAATTAATTACTTACAACTACGACTGTCAAAATAAACATAAAAAGGTGTAAAATGATTTAAGATGCATCGTTACTCGTCTATTGCCCGACACGTAACTCAACGTACGTACATCATTAGCCACTGACATAAGGATCTCTCAGACAGCAACAAAAATCCATCTTAAAAAAAGAATATATATATATATATATATATATATGTATACTTTTCATAGTCACGAAAATATCGACTTGTGGTGTTGCAGTGCGATGAAAACCGAAAGCAGAGTTTGTGATGTCAAAGTCGTCGTGAAAACTAGCTGAAAGCGAGTCGTGATGGTAACCCGAAACTTACGATCGACGGTTTCGTAACAAGGTGCGGCGTCAGCTGCTAGCCGTTGCGTCACCGGCGACCTACATGTATACAAACGGCTCCTGACGCAGGTGCCGTGAAAACTCGTGTCTTACGGAAAACAGGAAAACAACGTTTCCTCCTGCTGTGAAATTAAAAGAAAACATAACCCTGGCCATATTCGGCAGCGCCGGAGAACGAAATCAGTTTCTTTCTTTTTTTCCAGGACCGCGCCAAGTTGCCAGTTAAGGGGGCGGTTCACGCTATAAAAATCGTCATAGTTACAAATCGTTATTCTGCTAATACAAAATGGCAGAGGGTCTCGAATTAATGCCCCCCTCCCCCCTCAGAAGGCCTGTATATAAACCGGGGCGACTTCCAGGAAGCTATCAATGCCGGTTTTTCCCTTTCTCCTCTAATTATAGTTTAGCTATAAGTACACTTAAGGAGGTTCTCATGGCCACAATTTGGCCATGGCAGCCCAATCCCTATTTGCCGTGATGCATGTCTCCTTGCATGATACGCCCTTCCTTGTAGGGGTACGGGGCTTAGCCCTGAGACGCACTTAACTCCCGTCCCTACCGCGGGCTCATATAACACTTAGTTTTAGAGTAGNACGGGGCTTAGCCCTGAGACGCACTTAACTCCCGTCCCTACCGCGGGCTCATATAACACTTAGTTTTAGAGTAGTCAGTTAAAAAAAAAAAAAGAAGAAGAAGCTATCAAGCACATACCTGAAACCGGTTGCGGATGTAGTCAGGCCTGATACACAGTTTCACGTTCCTGCGAAAGCCGGAGGGTGTCTTTTGGTGCTGGGGAGGATTGTTTGGAGTGGCCCTGCAGCTTTAAAAAGCACCAACACAAAACATCGAGATTAACTAGCCATTTCAAATAGCACTACACGCCACAAGCCTCTAATACATTACAACACGCCAGTTAGCCATCGCTGCCTGGTGGGGGAACTCCCCCCCCCCCCACTCTAACACATCAACATGTAAAGTAATTAAAAGCCACAGAACAATGCAGCTTCAACACGGGCTCGTGCGCCCGGGAAGAGACATAGAACACACGCCTCGCCACCGGTCCGATGATTCGAACTAAGTGTCGGGGTGTTATTTTTATTTGACATCCACTACGTGAGTTATGGGAGCCGTATGGTTCCTGGTCTCACAGACACAATTACTACCGGGTGGTAGTATGAGGACACGGCGGCAGAAGCTTTCAGAAGTGAGAAGAGTTCTGGGACGGGGAGGATGTGTCACCCTGCTGCGCGAAGGGTCATCGGCATACCTCCCCCATCCCCCTCACTGGTGCAGCAATGTTGCCAGACCTCTCTGTCATTGACTGTCGCCCGTGTGTGCCATCCGCTCGCTCAGGCTGGCTTGGTGCGTCCGATCAGCTGTGCTCGCACGCATGCGCACACACATACAGTCGAGTTGCGTCCTTACCTAGTACATTAATGCGCGTTTTTATTTTTTTTTCATATTACGTAACTAATACATTCTGCAGAAATGTTATAGTGTGTTAGCGAAGATTTACGAGAAACTTCCATGCCTTGGAAACGCTAATTTAAATTCATTTCTCTCCTCACGTGGAAATAAAATGATACCATAAACATTGAAATGGTTAAGTGTCAATAGTTACAGGAACTTTAATGTGTTTACACTGAAAACATAATGTAGACGACCAATCAATACTGTCTAAAGAAAATTTATTATAGAAATGAAAGAAAAAAAAGNACACTGAAAACATAATGTAGACGACCAATCAATACTGTCTAAAGAAAATTTATTATAGAAATGAAAGAAAAAAAAGATGAAAAGAGGCAAATCCAATTTATTTACAAATACTACAAAAATATAGCAATAAGTATTTTGCTCACAAACAAAAACACAATTACAATGAAGGTGCGTTATTAAGTGAAATAACCTCGTTTTACAATGTTTAAAGTCAAGTTTTATGTACGCATGAACACGCACTTATTTTAAACGAAATACAAACATTTCTGTATTTTAAATTCTGATTATAGTTTATTAGCTGTTTCTTAGCGCTTTTTAAATAAAACCTATTGAAAAATTACCCCATGTATGATGTGCTCGGTTGTTACCTGAATATAATTTATCACAAGCGTTTTATAATTGGACCAACATAAAAATACCTTCTTTTTTTTTTCAAATTGAATTCATAATTATATTTTATAAATAAATTTTAATATTTAATTAATAATTAATATAAATAAACAGGGAGAATGTAGATGTGTTGGCAATGCCAAGTAAAAAATAGTTCTTATGCAAAATATTATTACACTGAGCGCACAGGAATGTGTTACGTTTGTCGCTTTGGTGTAATTTTCTAGACCCGATTATGCTTTATTTGCATGAGGCAGAAGAATATCCGGGAAGTAAAACTTTAGCAGGGCTTTTAAAAAAAAATTAACAGTGANTTTTTCAAATTGAATTCATAATTATATTTTATAAATAAATTTTAATATTTAATTAATAATTAATATAAATAAACAGGGAGAATGTAGATGTGTTGGCAATGCCAAGTAAAAAATAGTTCTTATGCAAAATATTATTACACTGAGCGCACACGAATGTGTTACGTTTGTCGCTTTGGTGTAATTTTCTAGACCCGATTAAGCTTTATTTGCATGAGGCAGAAGAATATCCGGGAAGTAAAACTTTAGCAGGGCTTTTAAAAAAAAATAAACAGTGAATGGATTATAGTAAGGAATAATAATATGGTTACGGAATGAACTGAAAAATATGCTTCATTGCCTTTAATTTGTTTTTGAACGGTGGTAACTTCACAGATAATAGAGAATTCCGAGCGTGGGACGGATATATGTATTGCTATTCGATACTCACAGATGATCACTTACTCATTTCTACAAGCCACTGTGTGTTACCCTGCACGGGGCTAAATTCATTACTACTGAAGACACTAATTTTACTGGAGATACAGCGGTCGAGCATGACATTGAAACGAGATATCGGCGGGCGATTCAAGTCGTAGGTTCTCGGAGTTATTTACACTGTAAAACACAAGTGTAAATTTACACAAACAAATTTTTGTTAATTTTACATTTTGTATGTGTGATTTGTAAAAACAACTACAGTAAGTGTAATTTTACACACATGTTCTTAATAATCCAGAGAGTACTACATGTATTTGGTAAAAATACATTATTGTACGGCTTAATATATACAACGTTCGTGTTAATTTACACCACTTGAAGTATGTGTAAAAACACACCCACTCCCTGTATTAAAACTGTAAGTTGTGTATTGTTACTGCTAAATATTCGTTGTACGAACACCAAACGTCAATAAAGTTGTACATCTTCAATTGTGTAATTTAACAATGACCGTGTGTGTAAACTTGCATTACATTCTGGAGTATCTGTGAGCGTATATTTACACATACAAATTTTCGGTAATTGTAAATTTTTATATGTAATTTTTTAAAACGAGTACAGTATTTGTAATTTTGCACTAATGTTCCTATGAATTCAAATACAAATACAAGTATTTGTTTAAAACATGCTGATGGAATATATAAGCTTTTGTATAACTGTATTTGACTACGAAGTTACAAAACGGAGTACAATAACATGAAAACTGGTAAAAATACACATACAAAGTATGTGAATTAACNGTATTTGACTACGAAGTTACAAAACGGAGTACAATAACATGAAAACTGGTAAAAATACACATACAAAGTATGTGAATTAACATGATGCATATACTGGCGGTAAAATTGCTTAGTAAAACAGTAAAAAATGTACAGAAATTGTGTAATTACANTTCCTATGAATTCAAATACAAATACAAGTATTTGTTTAAAACATGCTGATGGAATATATAAGCTTTTGTATAACTCTATTTGACTACGAAGTTACAAAACGGAGTACAATAACATGAAAACTGGTAAAAATACACATACAAAGTATGTGCATTAACATGATGCATATACTGGCGGTAAAATTGCTTAGTAAAACAGTAAAAAATGTACAGAAATTGTGTAATTACAAATACAGTGAATCTATAGTTTTACTTTTTTGTAAGTGCGAAAATACACATACACAGTGGTGAAATTATAATTGCGATGCCTGTGTAAATTTACTTGCCGTGGAGAGAAAATACACGAATGTTGCAGTTTATTTTCTGCTACATAGTGATAGTAATTTTACACCATTCTATGTAAAATTAGTTGTACAAGGTACGTGTTGTTTTACTAATTTGTAGGATAAATTTACTTGGATGTAAGGTAAAAACATTGACATATGTTGGTGTAAAATTACACCAACATCAGTGGAGACACTGCTGCCACATACATTTAGTGTAAAATTACAAAATATTATTTACAGTGTATGTTGTATACGGTAGCATAATTTGAATACAAAATTACCCAGATTGAAATTATGCACAAAAACAATACACAATTAAATTCAAAGCAGAATTTATGTTATTAAAAATGTATTTACTTCACTACACTATGTTTATTATGTGTAAGTATTCTCTTAAAATAGGAGAGAAACAAGAATAGATCGATATTGATAATTTAACCCGTTTTCTCTAATTTTAATGAGTACCACTGTCGAGCGTACCAAAACTATTAACTTACTGATATACAAAATATTTACTGTTTACTGCAAGATNATGTAAGTATTCTCTTAAAATAGGAGAGAAACAAGAATAGATAGATAGTTATATTGATAATTTAACCCGTTTTCTCTAATTTTAATGAGTACCACTGTCGAGCGTACCAAAACTATTAACTTACTGATATACAAAATATTTACTGTTTACTGCAAGATGCCCTCTTATTACTGACGAACACTGATAAGTCATCAGTGATCTCAGCACTCGTCATCAGTAACTGATTACGGCCACAATATAAGCAAAGAAAACAGGCATTTGACAACATAAATTTCGTGAATAATTTTAACTCCGGACTGACGAGTTTAAATACACATTAAATCATGTCTAATAAAATTATATAATTCAGCGTTAGTATCAAGTACTGTGAGGGTCTTCAAAGCTTGGCGCGAAAACAAAGCCTATGATATACTGCAAAACTNAAGCAAAGAAAACAGGCATTTGACAACATAAATTTCGTGAATAAGTTTAACTCCGGACTGACGAGTTTAAATACACATTAAATCATGTCTAATAAAATTATATACTTCAGCGTTAGTATCAAGTACTGTGAGGGTCTTCAAAGCTTGGCGCGAAAACAAAGCCTATGCTATACTGCAAAACTTTAATCTCGAAAAGGGTTCTACCGTGCACAGAGCTTTCTTTTAAAAAAAAATTTACGCAGTTCTATATTAGTACACATAAATGCAGTGTGTGTAAGCATTTTTTAGGTAACTATACCTTTTAATAAAATCAGATAGACAACAATAATTATTCACCAAAACCATATTTTATCCCAAATACTGTGAAACGATACTCAACTTTTCACCATCGTTAACAAGTTACTTCAATATGTTTTATGCAAGCCATTTCGATATATCAGAAATTTAATTTTCGTGACGTAGGCCTACATATCTTGTAAAAACTGAGAAAATGAAGTCTTGAAAATACTTCCTAAAATTAAATGATTTCTGACTAAAGATACAAATATACGCTACAACAAATACGTAAGTTTATGCTGTGTTTGTATATATGTGTATCGCATATAACATATATTCTCTCTCTCACACACACACACACACACGCATAGGGTGATTCATGAGGAGTTACCGCAACTCACAATGCTTATTCCTTAGGTCATTTAGAACAAAATATGCCATATAAATGTGGGTTCTATTCGCAGCATTTATAGAGTAATTCTAAAATGTGAAAGGTAAAGAAATAACAAGTAATCCTTTCAAGAGTTAAAAAAATATATATATTGTCATACTGCATTGTCTACAGTTGGGCATCAAACGCCATATCGGTGTTTTCTGTGGAAAATGTACGTGGCATTGTAACACGATGACTATACCTCACAACCAAAGGCTACAACCACAATAAATGTGCATAAATGCACCGTGATCACGCAGTACACGGTGAAACATATATATATATACACTTTACGATGGTCAAAGACACGCTGTTCGCTTCAATAGTCAAACAAACAGGCAGAAAATTGTCACGAACTGTTCACTGTGATGCGTTTCCAATTTTTAGAATTACCCTGTAAATATTGCGACTAACAGCCAGATTTATATTACATAATTTTCTCCAAATGACTTAAGGAATAAGCCCTGTAAGGGGCGGTAACTCCTCAATAATCACCCTGTGTGTCTGTATATATATACACACACACACACACACACACACACACACAAATCCCATGAACACGTATAGTCCTCGTAAGTAACGTCTATCGGTTGAATATCATTTTTAAAATGTGCAGTTAAGATGAAACCCAATTTATTCATATAGATTTGGAGACTGCATAGTTATTTAATTAGTGATTTAGTTAGCAAAAAAAAAATTTATAGCCAAGTCGCACGAAGTCTTTCATTATGAAGGTGTTCTTATCCATACTTTATTTCACTGTAAAATATAACACACAGTATAACAACTCAGAGCACGTACTTGATAACGCGCGTACTCGATAACGCGCGTATCTGTTACACACACGCCTACCTGACGCTGTGTACCTGACAACACGCCCGCACTCGGGAAACTCGGAAATTCCTGTATCTGATATCAAAAAGTATCAGATACTTCGTATCAGATACAGGTCCTTATCTGCAGCAGTTTGGAACAGGTACAGAAAACAGCTGTAACAACCCATCTCTAGCAGTAAGGTCACTTCTACTCAGGTTGGGAGCATATTGTTCTCTAATTCCTACGTTAAAAAAAAGGATAAATTCAATAAACATAACTGAAATATAAAATAACCTCGTAACTAAGTAAAATCTTTATCTTTTATTATTCACGTAGGTTAAAATTTTAATTAAAAGTNGTTACCATTTCAGGAGTAAAAAAAATAAATATATATTATCATACTGCATTGTCTACAGTTGGGCATCAAACGCCATATCGGTGTTTTCAGTGGAAAATGTACGTGGCATTGCAACACAATGACTATACCTCACAACCAAAGGCTACAACCACAATAAATGTGCAGAAATGCACCGTGATCACGCAGTACACGGTGAAACATATATATATACACTTTACGATGGTCAAAGACACGCTGTTCGCTTCAATAGTCAAACAAACAGGCAGCAAATTGTCACGAACTGTTCACTGTGATGCGTTTCCAATTTTTCGAATTACCCTGTAAATATTGCGACTAAGAGCCAGATTTATATTACATAATTTTCTCCAAATGACTTAAGGAATAAGCCCTGTAAGGGGCGGTAACTCCTTAATAATCACCCTGTGTGTATATGTGTGTATATATATGTATACATATACACACACAAATCCCATGAACACGTATAGTCCTCGTAAGTAACGTCTATCGGTTGAATATGATTTTTAAAATGTGCAGTTAAGATGAAACCCAATTTATTCATATAGATTTGGAGACTGCATAGTTATTTAGTTAGTGATTTAGTTAACAAAAAAAAACATATAATTTATAACCAAGTTTTCGTTTACAGGATTTACATATTATGTCAAGTTCATTATCCTCTCTGAAATATATTCGCACGAAGTCTTTCATTATGATGGTGTTCTTATCCATACTTTATTTCACTGTAAAATATAACACACAGTACACCAACTCAGAGTACGTACTTGATAACGCGTGTACTCGATAACGCGCGTATCTGTTACACACACGCCTACCTGACGCTGTGTACCTGACAACACGCCCGCACTCGGGAAACTCGGAAATTCCTGTATCTGATATAAAAAAGTATCAGATACTTCGTATCAGATACAGGTCCTTATCTGCAGCAGTTTGGAACAGGTACAGAAAACAGCTGTAACAACCCATCTCTAGCAGTAAGGTCACTTCTACTCAGGTTGGGAGCATCAATGTTGAAAGTTTTTGGCAACCAAATATTTTCGCCACTAGGTAAGCGCTAGTGTCGCGTGTGCATCATATTGTTCTCTAATTCCTACGTTAAAAAAAAAAAGGATAAATTCAATAAACATAACTCAAATATAAAATAACCTCGTAACTAAGTAAAATCTTTATCTTTTATTATTCACGTAGGTTAAAATTTTAATTAAAAGTGTGGCCTCTTTGGAACACTAGCGCTTACCTAGCGGCGGAAATTTTTNGTGTGGCCTCTTTGGAACACTAGCGCTTACCTAGCGGCGGAAATTTTTCCTATGCCAAACTTTCCCATAAGAAAACTCGTTTTGTTCGTAACCTGAGTAGAAGTAACCTTACTGGCAGGCAGGCGGGAGTCTTAACCTTAGCGACGTCTGAAAGCAGTGACGTTCGTGTCGACCGGCGACGCGCGCTCGTCGGGAACCAGAAGACGCGGGTGCAGAAGGACGAAGAGGGGAGGCCGAGGAACGTGGGAGCGTCGTAAATAAGCGCCTAGGAAAGAAGAAGCAAAAAAAGGAAGAAAAAAAAACTGGTCGCGGTTTCGCGATGCCAGTCGCGCTGTTATGCGCACGAACTGCATTGCGACACACGGCTGGTTCCCCGCATGTAGCTCGGGCTGTTCGCTAGAGTCGTAAACCGCTCGACTTCCCCGCTTAGATAAACCGCCTTTAAGAGCCGAGTCGTGTGCGACAAAAAAGAACTCGGCGCAGCCGCTGATGCAACTGCCCGTGAGGCGAGGGATTCGAATGCTGAAGAGAAGGACAAGGTTGGTTTACGACGCTTCGTGTGAGCCAAGTTACGTCTCAGCGCGGATTTAGCAATAAGGGCGAGGAAAATGCGATTCAGCCATCTCCCCAAGAAAGAACATTTTCGTTATCGTCTTAATGACGCGTCAAAAATGTTACATACATTCAGTATAGTTTATTGATGATACATTACACAAAACTGCCATAAGATCGTGCAAAAAGTGGCAAAGTTGTTTACAAAATTCAATTAAGGGACTTACCAAAATTTTACATTTATTTGACATACAAATTTAAAAAATGAATGTAATTAACGTAGGCTATTCGGTTACAGCTCAAAGTTACCGTCGAAAGCACTAGAATACCACAAATAAATTTCACAGAAATTTTATTATGATGTTCGCCTGTATTTTCATTTTGATTCTTAACATAAAATTAATATTAAAGGCAGTCAGAGGTTAACCCCTAATCATATACGAACGGAGATTCAGATTTCAAAGAAATGGCAATATTGGATCCTACGACTTCAAAAAGCTATTTAAATAAAATCAAAAAGTACGATAATTATTTTTAAAATTTGTTTGGCACAATATGTAAGGTTTAAATCATCATAACTATACTAGAACAATATAGTTGAAAGTATATTTCAGTTAATTACGGATTTTTATTGCATTCATTAGAAATAATGTCACAAAACAGTAAAATATCCTCTAAACGTAAAAAAAATTTACAAGCACACTTGAACGTCCTTATGATTGGGTGTCATCCGCCATGTCGAATTTTCCATTTATGTACTACAAAATTTCTGCCCAGTGTAATGACTGAATATATATTATATTATATCATGTTTATATTTCACAAATGTTTTTAAATGTAGTCGCCAAACTACATCCATACGTTATCTGCTACTTGTGAAACGGCGAGAAACTATCCATAATTTAAAAATGATGCTGCGCTATTTGTCATAATTACTTTATAAAAGTTCGGAATTAACGTTACTTCTACAGCGCAATGCGTACTGCCAGGAAGTTATAGGTGTAGTTTCAAAACAAGTGTTCCTGAAGTAAGCTATAAAGTACAAAATATATTCTCTATTTATTGAGTATATTTTATACTTATATTTTTGTAATATAATTAATATCGAAAAGTAGTCAGAAGAAAGTGCAAAAAAATGACACAACAATTTACAAAATCCAAGCCAATGATTACTAAAATTCTTACATTAATAATTATTGTTCAGCATACAAATTTGAAAACTGCAAGTAATTAACATATTTGGCTACCGTTAAAAATTACAGTTGAAATTACTAACTTTTGAAGAAAATATTTACTCGCATCTCGAATATAACAAAATATTTCCATTTAAACATAAGGACTTTTTATGAATTTAATATTGACGTTCCCAATTTTTCGTGTCATTTATGCTATTTTTTTTAAATGAACAACGGTGCGTAGTAAATATAATAAGACTATTTAATAATCAAACTAACTGCACAAAGAACAGCGCTTAAAAATAATTAACGAAGCGTCTTAGAAATATTACGGAATTGACTCGCCAGTGTCCTTCTTACTACAAGGTCGTCTGAAAAGTTACCACTGCACGTTATTGCTGATGGTCCTTCGTTTGTAGCCGTTGTATTTTTTATCTGTCTCCTTATACGGCTGGCGTTTCCTTGAAAGACATAGGCGGAACTCAAGGTGGCATTCGCTGTATCCTCTTCCCGACTTCCAGTGGTTTCTCCCACTGGAAGTTTTCCTTGGACTGTATCTAAGACTGGCCGTGTCACGTTGGCACCAATAAAAAATGCTGGACTGTGAGATGGTTATTCGTTTAACTTAAGCATTACCAGTTTTACCATCAAATATTTTCCGCTTGTCAGGTCCTGAAGCGGGAAGGGACTAAAAGAAACACTGCCGTGCTCATAAATGCTCAGTCGCCTCCACGCACAAGGGACAGAACTGGAGTTACTGTTACATGAATGCCTGCGGGGCGTATCTGAGTTCGTGAGGGATAGAAGATTTAATAAAAACAAAGGAACTAAATTTACTTCTTAGTTTATTCACACATCTATTATTTTCAGCAACAAATTATCTATCTCCACTATTAATATTTTTATTTCCTAGAGAACACAATATTTAATGTTTATTTCAACTCTAATTAACGCCATTCTTAATGACTATTTCGTTAATTTCAATTAACTCATACTCATCATTAACACACTTTCAGTCTGTCTGCTCCCACCATCTGTAATGTCTTTCACTCACGCAACCAGTCCACTGGTCCAGCCTGCCAGTCGCACTTTCTCTGCGTCGATGCTCGCAGTCGAAAATTTTCCTCCCGCTGGTCACTTATCTCGCCGCTCATTTCCCTTCTCGCTCGTCGTCCTTCGCTCGATGCTCCAGCCACTTATTCACTCATCAACTCCCGGCCCNGCCGCTCATTTCCCTTCTCGCTCGTCGTCCTTCGCTCGATGCTCCAGCCACTTATTCACTCATCAACTCCCGGCCCGGGGGCCCGATGCACTTTTCATATTAGTTGATCTGACCATCTGGAAGGTTCGAACACCCCGAGTCACGCTGAGAGAACGAGGTCAGTAATCCAGAGCATTCTTCAGATAAACGCAGGAATCCTATCCACCGAAGGTCAGGAGCGGCGAGCCGCCAAAGGGTTATCGCAGCAGAATGCCTCCATAACTTAAAATGCTGGTAGGATTATCGTCGACTTGTTATTCAAAATATTCCATTGACTTGCCGCCCCGTTATAATATCACTACTTGGTCCTTCTCTTCCACCCGCACGCGCGGGGCGGGGCAAGGTCAGCGGCGCAGACAAGCGACACGTAACATTATTTTTCTTAGTACTGCATACAACTATATTAGACTTAAATGGCAACCCTGAAGGTTATTACTGGAGGGTAAATACAGCAAAATGACTGATTATTGTTTACAGACGTTTTATAAACACTAACTATGTACGTTTCCCATTACAACAATTTCAAAACGCCGTTTTTTGGCTCCGCTAAGTAAAACCAAAATAATTTCAGAGACATAATAAATGTCTTTGATAGTTACACTACTTCTCCAATTCGTTTAAGGGGACCTCTGTGGTGTAGTGGTTAGACTACTCGCCTCCCACTTAGGCGAACCGGGCTCGATTCCCGGAGGGGTCGCTCCCGGATTTTTGCTCGTGGGAATCGCCGGACGATGCCGCTGGTCGGCGGGTTTTCTCGGCTATCTCCCGTTTCCCCCACCCTAGCATTCCGGCGCTGCTCCATACTCACCTCGCCGCACCCTCGTCGGCTCTCAAGACCTCGATGTTAAGAGTCGTTCAAATCTCTTAACTCACTCAAATTCGTTTAAGACGTGCGTTCTAGTATTAAGACAAAGCAGGTAATCAATATTAGCAGAAGTTTATTTTTAAAACATATATTTGACACTTGCTGCAACCAAATTCACGTGTT
Source organism: Clitarchus hookeri (assembly GCA_002778355.1). NCBI lineage: Eukaryota > Metazoa > Arthropoda > Insecta > Phasmatodea > Phasmatidae > Clitarchus > Clitarchus hookeri. Next base: position 555,954 of record NQII01001273.1, read on the forward strand.
TGGTGGAAGGAACCTGCTGGATGTATCGGATACAGAAACTACGTTATCGACGTGTAGGTCATAAATTATTACTCACAGTCTGCGTGAGGGTGGTTCAGATCAAACAATCGCAGATTCTGTGTACACGTGAGCGCGATGACTTCGCAAGCAAAGCCATTACGAACCATCCTACGGTAATGGCACATTCTTACGGCTATTTTTCACCTGCTGTGTGCACACACCTGTCGTTGAGAGTTTTTATACCAATAATATCGTCTGCGAAAGAGATGAATTTCGGCGGTGATGAAGCAAAGTGGAGATGGAGCAGCTATGAAATGCATTGGTGTTGGAAACCGGAGCACCCCAAAGAAACCCAATGATAAACAGTACCCTCCGCCACGTTTCCTGCATGCAGAAATCCTGGTTTGACCTCGCAGGAAGTCGAACCCTGTTCGCTGTGTTGGGACGCGAGTGGTCTGAACACTGCACCATCGGGGTAACACTAATTTTCATACGAGCTACGACGAAAAGTTTTTTTTTGTGTATGTACAAAGTCATCTGAAAATTCACAGAAAAAATAGATTGCCACCAGGAGACTGTCCCTTCCCAACAGTTGTTCTAATATTTCNGCGAGTGGTCTGAACACTGCACCATCGGGGTAACACTAATTTTCATACGAGCTACGACGAAAAGTTTTTTTTTGTGTATGTACAAAGTCATCTGAAAATTCACAGAAAAAATAGATTGCCACCAGGAGACTGTCCCTTCCCAACAGTTGTTCTAATATTTCATTTTTTAAAAATTAAGAACAAAAGAACTTTCCATTTATTTCCTTTTATTTTGTAACGAAAATATTCATAAAACACTCCAACTAAAAGTTTACAAATTCGCATAATATATTTATGTGCGTATTTATTTGCCGCAGTACGTACATTCCCTGGGGAGCATTTTTTTTATTTGTGTTTATCTTCGCTTTGCTGACACGTAATACGTGAGTTTATTTTCGAAGTGAATATACGATCGTGTCGTGAAATAACAACAGTGAGTTATGAGAATTTTGGAACTTTTTATAGCTCGGGCATGACAGGCAAACGAGATCTAGCTTCCAGAAATATGTTCTTGAATGTGTGCCGCATACGTCACAGGAAGTGTATAGCTCGTTGACTGCTAATTTTATACGGCGAGGGACGAATGGGCCTTCGAGAAAATGACGGATGAGGGAAAACATGCGGTGAATATGAGCGGAATATGAAAGTTACTAGGGGAAAAGAAGGAGCCATATATTATGCGAGATGTGTTTACGGGTCTGGAAGATGATATACAAGTGATAAAACCGCATAGATGCGTCGGGCCGGAAACATGGCGGACTCGCACACAAGCGTCAGGGATGATGAGATTTTTGGACGAGACGAGCGAGAAAGAACGCTTACAAACTACAAATTGAAAATAAATATTAGTTCAGGATGAAGTCATTCCGAAACCAGCAGTTCTGGAATTGCAAAAAAATTGTGTTTCGTTTACTTTGACATATTTTGAATTTATGAGTAGCGTGAGACATGCCATTTTAGATTTCTTTTTTTATGAAATACTTTTTTGAGTTTTCCAGTTACCAGTTGACATCGTTGATCAATTTAAGAATGTTCTATACGCCCTTTCCTTAAAGAAGATGTGACATGGGAAAGCAAATCATAAATCACTGCAATTTTCTACCAACCATCAAAGAAAATAAGTATAATATTGACCTTATTCTCGCTTTGAAAATATGCCGACTACATCAAAAGGAAAATCGCCTTAAGTATCATAAAAGCGGCAAACTAAAAATACACAAAAAAAAATACAAAAACTATATAAAATGTTTAACTCCGCAAGTTTACAATGACTAACAAGCTTTTTAGGACTTGTACCATCGTAAAAAATATGTCGAGAAACGTTGTCACGTTGAAAAACACTTCGACAAAATAATTATTACCTAATAACATAATCTCCCAAACAAAAAATTCAAAGAACATTTTATGTTTCTGTAAGTATTTTCGTCACAAAAGTTGCAGGTCTGAAACAGTTCTGTTTCCTGCAAGTTTCATCACACTCAGTAGTAACTCNAGTATTTTCGTCACAAAAGTTGCAGGTCTGAAACAGTTCTGTTTCCTGCAAGTTTCATCACACTCAGTAGTAACTCAAAAATTAAGTTCGTAATTTCGACAAACAGTTCACTATATCGTTGATAGTTGATAAAACCTGCTTATATCACGTTGCGGCGTTAGAAGAAACTGTTTGATTAACAATAAGTTTTATTTTTTTTCTTCACAACGGTGCAATTGAACGGATGTAAACTGATAGGTAATTAACCATTTAAAAAGTCAGGAATCTCGACAATTATTTACTAGCCCGTAGGCCAGGGATTGAAATATCGATGAAAAGCGTGTTTCTGTATTTTATGTAATGTATTTAATGGCTCCAGTAACAATGTTTTTTTATTAAACTCATTTAACTTTGTAATGAAACCATTTCCGGTACTCGATTTCGCAGAGCGCATTTCAAACAAGAGAAACTGCGCCTAGTACGGTAATACTCAGATATCGTCTAACATTGTATTTATTAGCTTTATTGTTGGTGACAGTGAAATCAACCTTAAAGTAAATGCAGTTAATGTGAGATGTTCAGTAGTCTTGAACGCTGTAATAGTCCCTTAGGTAAGTAATTTTCTTGGTAACTTTTCAAGCACTAAACGAAGGACGTTAATAATAATAGCCAGAGTGTTTAAAGTTTTCATTACTATGAAGGAGTACGCGTGCATCCAGACATCAAAGCGTTATATATGACGTAACTTTAAAAGGAAATAATATACGCGTAAATGTGGAGGAGCCGGTACAAAGGAGGGCAAGGAAACTGCACGGTTACGTATAGCGTGTGGATCAGGAAAGATGGTTAAGGAGCCCGTCTACCTGGCGCTTGAACTGCGCTGCAGAGTGTTCGAAATACACGTTTCTCAACGAAACTATTAAGCGTGCGTCCAACGTGCTGATCTACGAAAAGAACACACACTTCAGACGAGAGCTGTTAAGTACTTTCAAAATATCACGTACGTTAGAAACATCAATTCAGAGTACTCCAAAACCGCTAAAAACAGCTTTTCCAAGGCGCTGTAGCTCAAAATGCACGCATCAGATACATACAAAACTACTATAGGGGCCTGCACTGAACCTTCCTAAAGACTTCCCACTAATAAAATAATATGGTCACCGCTGAAAGACCCATAGGTACACGCAGCACGACGAGAACACTGCACGCCAGTTCAGAGCCTTGAGCTTAGCGGCGATGGCGTACTTGATGCGCGTGGCAGTGCCGCCCTTATCGCTCCCGCGCTTCTCGGCCTAAGGTAGACGGGGGCCTTAAATACGATCATGGTCGTCGCCCGACAAAACGGCGAGAGGATGTCGTTGAAGACGTGAAGAGGAGTTTTTGCTGAAACCATTGAGTGAGAACAATAGTAAGACCAGTTAATAGATCGATTACTGGTTGTTCATGGTTAAATGAGCACTTTTGAAATAAACCTTCGAAAAATGTTACTGCCCTTATACCTGCATGTATTTAAAGCAGGTCCAATATCCGGCATTCATCCAGTAAAGTTGGTAACGACGGAGGGAAAGTAGTTCCTGGACATAACGTTGAATTGAAAGTGTTAGGTAAGTATTTGTGAAAACTGAAATGATTTCTTTTACCCGCTGTTTAAAATGTATGCAAGTGTAAGAATTAGCGAAATTTTGAAAAATATTGAGTAGTGCGTGAATAAAGTGACGCTCAGTTTATCGTGAACAACCTTATAAGCTGACAGAAGACAACTAAGGAAGTCATCTACCTGGAGCATGAAGCGCGATGCAGTATGTTTAAAATATGAGTTTTGTGACGAAACTATTAAACGTGCCCTCGATAAGTTAACTTGCAAAATGAAAGCATTACTCAGACGAGGACGGAACAGCGCTTTCGAGACGTCAAACGCGTGTTGTAAATAGTCTGGAGAGTTCCAACATCGCCAACAACGGCTTTTCCAGAAGGCGGTATCTCAAAACAGTTAACCCGTACACGAGCGAAATTGCAGTAGGAACNGAGAGAAATTGCAGTAGGAGCCTGTATTGAGCTTTGTTACAGACATTTTGTCGATAAAGTTATAGGGTCGCCGCTCAAAGACCCGTGGGTACTTGTCACACGACGAGAACACTGCACGCCAGTTCAGTCTTGCGCGTAGCAGCGACGGCGCGCTTAACGGGGTAGTATCCACTCCATCTTCGAATTATCTTACTATGTATTACCAGAAATAAAAAATGAACGCTCGACATGACATACACGACTGCTTAAATAACTTTTTCGAAATTTGTAGTGTTTCAATTATACCTGTATTTTCCCATGTGGGATTGAAATTATTAAATAATTAGGTAATGTTTGATTACGGTTACAGATGTGAAACTAATCACGTAGGAAAAATAAGTGGGATTTCGAAATAACTGTTAAAAATGTTCCCTATGCCTTGACAAGCTTGGTTTTTAAATATTGAATATAAAAATTATGTTATGGAAGAAAATACGTAAATCCAAGATGGCACGGGTACTCCCCCCTTAATGCTATCAGCGTAGCTCTTATCGCTTACGCGCTTCTGAGACTCGAACGCGAAAATAGCTCCAGGTACGCATCCGCCTTAAGTCAGTAAAATGAAAACTATACGAGCTCCTACCACCTTATTTGTTGGATAATGTTTGCTTTAAGGGACGCAGGAACAAGCAACGCAAGGCCACTCGTAAGCGCATCTGACGTCTTCTCGGTGTCGCCGTGTTGCGACACGCCCAGGGAACCAGCAATCAGTCCGCAGGGGTCCTTGATTGCCGAGCCTCGGGGAAGCAAGGAGTATGTCCTCCGAGGCCATGCAGCGGGTGTGTGTGTGTGTGTGTGTGTGTTTTCCCTGTGTAATCAAGCAAATTACAGTTGCAGCGTGGAGTCCTCCTGCAGGTCGTGCGGCCGCGGTGATGGACGCCATGAACTTGCGGGGTTAATAACTTGGCTGTCGCCTGCAATCGCCTGCGATCTGTTTTAACGTGAACGACTAGAACCTGGCTTTTTTCAAGGTCATTCAGGATGATGCTGGAAGACTGCTGCCCGACTGACCGCAAAAGACAGCACTTCCATCACGGCAAACTTATACTTCTGAACATCACCGGGACGCCGTGACTTTTAAAGAAAATCAACCCGTTTATCTTAAGCGATCTAACATTTTCAATGGTGGAGGCTGGATGCTGAAGGAAGTGAAATTAACCCGAGTGAAACCGCCGCCGAAACACAGTTCGTGCAACAATTGGCAAACAACAGTATTTTTTTTTAAATCACTACGGGTAGGTGCATAACTCATAACTGTTTTAAGATTGTTCGAAGTCGCCTGTAGCATATCCTAACTTGTGAAGGATGGAGGTCTTAATAAAAATAAGAGCTAAGTTTAATTCCTTACTTTATTTACACAGCTATAAAAATACACACAGCAATTATTTTAATGTTCCAATCGGTGAGCGCAACATTTAATACCAATATATGTTGTAATTAAAGTATTTTTCTGTCTCTTTGTAGTAGCTATAGTCGGTTATCCTCACTTATGCGTCTCATATAGTTCAGCTTCACTGGTCCAGAGGGTTCTACGTACATCGAGTGGCGTTGATGTCAAGGGGGAGGGGAGGAGGAGGAGGAGAAATTAAAAGAAAATTCGCGCAGCGACTAACAAAGTCATTCAATCTTCCAGGATCAGGAGTGGTATCAGTCCTGAAAGCCTTATCGCGGCACGTGGAACGTGTTAGTGTTACAGCGTCCCGTTTGTAACTCTGCCTTTCCTTCTGTGGATACAATTGATATCAACGTTCGTCGGGCGAGGATTGTTTGGGGCGGGGGGCACGAAGGCTACACGGCCGCGTACAACAGTATTTTCCTTTTATATGTCTTTTTTACCATATAATAGAATCATCTTTCTTTTGTCTATTAACTCATGACATTTATTTCGCTGCCACACAGCCTATAATTACAAGGCAATTTAATGGCAGAGTTTCAACTCGTTTTGNACTCATGACATTTATTTCGCTGCCACACAGCCTATAATTACAAGGCAATTTAATGGCAGAGTTTCAACTCGTTTTGTTTTTATTTTTCCGCTGCAATTTCTACCCCTCTCTGTCTTTTTTTCCTCTCTTTCTCTCCATCACTCTCTTGTCAGTACCCGTAAAGGTTTTCACTCAGGATGTAATTCCTCGAAATATGCAAGTCAATGTTTTTCAAAGAATAAAAATGTTCCTCGTGTCATGCTAGGAATTTTAACGATACTTATTTTTAAGGATAAACAGTTTTAAACCCCCAGAGCCAACTGCCGCGTCCTTTTCTCAGTAATGATGAATTCTTCTCTCGTGTTTAGTCGGAACCTTGGTAGGCAGAACATGTGACTGTCTGCAAAGGCTCCTGCTGCCAAACACGTCTGAGCTACATGTTCCGTTTGAAGATCGTTTACTAGTCACATACATTGTAAGGACAATACTGTAGTTTTCTTTTCGTGATCGCACGATTACTACACTGAAGAGCCAAAAAAAAACTGGTACACCTGTCTAACATCGTGTATGACCCCCGAGAGCACGCAGAAGTGCCGCAAGACGGCGCGGCATGGACTCGACTAATGTCTGAAGGTATGCAGGAGGCATTGAAATCTGCGCCGATTTGAGAAAGGGTTGCACGTNACTCATGACATTTATTTCGCTGCCACACAGCCTATAATTACAAGGCAATTTAATGGCAGAGTTTCAACTCGTTTTCTTTTTATTTTTCCCCTGCAATTTCTACCCCTCTCTGTCTTTTTTTTCCTCTCTTTCTCTCTCCATCTCTCTCTTGCCAGTACCCGTAAAGGTTTTCACTCGAGTGGTAATTCCTCGAAATATGCAATTCAATGCTTTTCAAAGAATAAAAATATTCCTCGTGTCATGCTAGGAATTTTAACGATACTTATTTTTAAGGATAAACAGTGTTAAACCCTCAGAGCCAACTGCCACGTATTTTTCTCAGTGATGATGAATTCTTCTCTCGTGTTTAGTCGGAACCTTGGTAGGCAGAACTTGTGACTGTCTGCAACGGCTCCTGCTGCCAAACACGTCTGGGCCACATGTTCCGTTTGAAGATCGTTATCTAGTCACATACAGTGTAAGAACAATACTGCAGTTTTCTTTTAGTGATCGCACAATTACTACACTGAAGAGCAAAAAAAAAAAAACTGGTACACCTACCTAATATCGTGTAGGACCCCCGCGAGTACGCAGAAGCGCCGCAAGACGGCGTGGCATGGACTCGACTTATGTCTGAAGGTATGCAGGAGGCATTGAAATCTGCGCCGATTTGAGAAAGGGTTGCACGTCTGTCACGTTTAATGATTCTCGTCAGTCGTCGTTTTTTCCATTCTTTCACGATCTTTTTCCGGCCGCAGCGATGTCGAAGATTTGATGTTTTACCAGATTCCCGATATTCACGGTACACTCGTGAAATGGTCGTACGCGAAAATCCAAATTTTATAGCTACCTCGGAGATGCTATGTCCCATCTCTCGTGCGCCGACTATAACACTACGTTCAAACTCACTTAAATCTTGATAACCTTCCATTGTAGCAGCAGAACCGATATATAGGCGCTGCCGACCGCATCGCATTACTCTGNTTTTTTTTTTTTTTTTTTTTTTTGGCTCTTCAGTGTATTAGGCACGTAGCTAGTGAGGCTAACTAATAAGTTAATTACGAGTTATAAGTATCAGTATTAAGAATTAGACTGTATCAGTATTAAGAATTTGAGGGAATGTCAATAAAACCAATCATTTTTGCACGATTTTCAGTTATCTGGAAAACAGCGGCAGGAAAAATACTGTATCATTACCAGCAATATTTTTTATAAAGTACATAACGAACAAAAAAATGTTACACAGTTGGTCACCATATGTCACTATTAGTTTTTCACGCATTTCGCAAGTTCCGAGCTTCTCAGACCGGTATGAATTTGGTGTCGTAAAGAACTATTGAACCCAAAATGATTGTGCACGTGTGGGATGTGAAGTTGAGGAAAAGTTGACAAACCAATTTTTTTGTTTGTAAACAGTATCGAATGTTCTGAAAACTATTTTGCACATTTAGAGAAATGTGTTGTACTGATTAAAAAATTAAGTTGGTCAAAATTTCATCAATCTCAAATCCATCAAATTTATTCTAATTTGCTAAAACAATGGAGCGGAAAGTAAATATTTAAAAAAAAAATTATTTTTAGTTTTTTATTTTTAGATTTTCGTTTGTAGTAAACTATTCGAATGATTTTTACAGATATAAAGTTTTGTAGTCCACAAGAGCATTAATTTAACTTTTCTTATTCTTATTACCAGTAACGTATTTATTTCGAGGTAGCAGTTACAGAATGGCCAATTATGCGATCCAATAGAACCACAAGATCAGTGAAGAGTAATTAATAACGTGCAAATAGCACGAGCACTCACCATGCCTGGGTATTGTGCAAGTGGCGGAAGGATACAAAACGAGAAAAAGTAGATCCCAAGAAGGGCTTTCTAAAATTGCTTTCTTTACCGTGAACTGCCTGCATCACCCTGAAAGCGTAAATAAAATAAACGAAATAATTGCGTGGCTAACTTTACACTGCTCGAGTTGTGGGTCGCTCGCCAGGCGGGGCGGGGCGGGTAGAGCGAAAGCGACTCGACAGCGCTGCGCATGCCATTGTTGCCTTCGCGGCTCTGCGACGGCGATTATTGTTACTGCGTGACAGAACAAAGCCGGCTGGAACAAAGGTGGGGGCGGGGCGACCCGGGTAGCCTCTCGTGCGTGCGTGCGTGTGTGTGAGGACCGTGATGGGGTCCTCCTAGTCTGCGATAAGGCCCGCGATTGTTCTGCGCTTCCACCGCCGACGCCATTGTGTCAGGTCAAGCGGCCACTTCCGCGCTCTCGCTAGGACGGAAGACGGCACAGAGAATATTGTGGAGGGAAGGGGGGGCCCGCAAAAAAAAATCCCGCTTTCATGAGCGTCAGGTGCATGCAGTCATCTTCTCCTGCCATTCATCACGAAGTTACCAGGGAGTAGGTCCGTGCGGTGTTGTTTCGATACGTGTTCACGATATCGATATCGCTACAATACACTGCTCGTTTAGTAGTTGGTAGTCCGGGCATATTTTATGTACATTCGTACTTAACGCGTATCTCAGCAAATAAATGCCCTCGCAATACGACTTTTCGTCAGAAAAGATAAGTTTTATTTTCTTAATTATTAAGTTTATTCTAAGAGAAAAAAAAAATTAATGGAAATTGCCGAAAATCGCAGTTTTCTTAATAGCTAGGGGAAAAATTAAAACTGTACAGTCGTAGTTTAATCTATGGGCTTTCGCTCGCCGCGTGTAATAAAAGCCCACTGCTACGGATCTCATGTGCACAGGAAAGTGTAACAGCGAAAGCATCACAAGCAGGTTCAGCGCCTTGCGGGTAAGAGCGATGGCGCGCTGGTCGTGCGTGTTACTGTCGCCCTTATCGCTGTGCAAAGAAAGTGGGAAAGGGGAAAAAAAACCTACCGGAGCTGCGTAGGCTTGAAGCTCCCGCCTACCTGGCGCTTGAACTACGTTGCAGAGTGTTTGAAATAAACGTTTTTCTCCGAAACTATTGAACGTGTGTCCAATTTAATAATGTACGAAAAGAACACACTTCAGACGAGGGCTGTTAAGTATTTCCAAGACGTCACGAACATTACAAACACCGTTTTGGAGTACTCCAAAATTGCTCCAAACTGCTTTTTCAAAGCGCCGTATCTCAAAACATAGGCGTCAGATACTTACAAAACTACTCAAGAGCCCTGCATTGAACCTTCCTATAAGCTTTCCACCAATAAAATAACAGGGTCACCGCTTGAAGTCTCACAGGTACACACAGTGCGACTAGAAGACTGCACGCCAGTTCAGAGCCTTGCGCTTAGCGGCGATGGCGCACTTGATGCGCGTGGCAGTGTCGCCTTTAAGGCTCCCTTCGCTTCTTGGCCTCAAAAGCGGAAGAAAGCCCCAGGTAAGCGGGAGCCTTAACGGAGAATAAGTCACCGCCATCTTGGGTTTACCTATTCATCGCCATTTCCAAAGATTTAAGGGGCCTCCCCAGGTGTAATATGGACATCACTGCAAGCAGATGTGTATGTCCTAATTTAAAAAAAAAACTATGGAATATTCCAATGTAAATCTTTTTCCAGGACAGATATGGAAGTTGATATTTTGCTGGCAACTGATAAATGTGGTAAATGAAACACAAATGTGGTCGCTGAAAGTAGCCTTCCATTTACGATATTTATTCTTCTGTAAAGCGTTGTTTTAAACTATATAATCCATTCACGGTATCTTCGATACTTTTGAAAAGAACCTTTGAAAAATCACCCTAGCCGTTAGCCACATGCATATAACATTACAAACAGCGGCGAGCGCGGATACAGTTATGCCGTTAGGTTGCCAGCACATAGAGAGGAAATAGTTCTAAAGTTTTAATGTAATTGTTAATTTATCACTTACAAATGGATTTCGAAAAGACTTGTATCTTATTATGCCAATTATTAATGACGTGATGCTAACGTACTTTGATTTCAATGTTTCTTGCATACTCACAAGATCACGCTCAAGGTGAAAGTAGAGCGGCCATTTGTTTACAAACCTTCGTTCCGTGTGTTGTTGGCGAGATGTGGTCGACACACGTGCCAGAGAAATGGTGCGATTATCTTGTTTAACCAATAATAATTCATTTACTGGTTTATTTTTTTTTTTACTAATATCCTCTCTTTATTATTTCTCGTTGTGCCGATTTCTTTCGTTTCTGATACCTGTATAAGAGATTACTCGTAGTGCGTTCTCACGTGTTTAATATTTTTTAAATTTATTTCAGGTTTGCTTAAAATTTTATTTATTGTATTTTACGTTATATGTTGCGGTAGTTTTTGTGTGCAGTCATGAGTTCTAGCAAGGTGAATAAAAGATAAGTCACCAACGCCAACAGGACATCATTAACCTCACCGAATCGTTGTATTCCCTAATTAGGCGAGGGGAAATGAAACCCTGCAACGTCGCGGAAAGAGCGGCAGAAATGTTGAAACGCTTCAGATCCACAGTTCTAAGGTATGTTAAAATATATGTAGTATTAACCATTGCGTTTGCAAGTTGTGTGTGCTAAGGTCAATTATGTTGGCCTACGAAATGTGTTTACAAGAACATAAAGAAAATTTGTTAATAACTTGATAACATCGTCGAACGTTGTCTACGTGTCTTTTTAACGTTTTATTTGGGTAATTATTAAGTTTAGGGGGCTTTTCTGTAAAAAAAATAACAATAATTTCACGGAAAATGGTATATTTCCACTCCACTAATGATGCAGAACACGAATATACGACGGGCATTAACGTCCGACTAATTTCGTAACATGTGCCCACCTAACCTAACAGAACCTATCCCCACGATGGGTGAATCACTATTTTACATTTTTAAACTAACCTAGGATTGTTGGGTTTTACACTAACCTAGGATTGTAGGGTTATATAGACTCAAATGTGAGTGTATGAATCACCTAACCAAAAGGTGGTATTACAATGTGTAATTAAAAATAAAAACTACTTTGTGTTGGAATTTGTGTACCCCTGCGAGGGATTCTTCATAAACAACCCAATATATACAGTGGAAATTTATTATAAAGACAACTGACAATGGTAAGGAAAATTGCCTCTATAGTGAGTTTGTTATAGTCAATTAATTTTATATAGGTTATGGAGAGATGGTGCATTTTAAGATTCTGAAGAAGGAGCTTGTTTTGTATTTATAAGTTACATTGCGGCATTAATTGCCATTGTTATACGTCACTAAATAGATTACAGTCGATATAACTGGAACTTCCCCTACTATTAAACATATCTGTATCACTTCACTAAACATGAGAGGACATCGTAATCGATGAAATCGCAGTCATAATCTTTTAAGAAAACAATTGTGTATTAATGCATTTCCCCAACACCACTGTTCTACAGCCATTGTCTTTTAGTTATTGTAAATTATCAGTGTCATATTTTTCACTTTCAGTGCTACATAGCCAACCTAATTTGCATAATTTAAAAAGGACCATAATTCAGTTACTGGGTCAACTACAGTTACTGATACCAAAAACATACAAGGGTTTGTTTACAAATGATGTGTGACAATGTGATATGCTCTGCCGTGTGTTAGTTTAGGTTAGTTTAATAGGTGGCAGGTATTGGTTACTATATAACCCTACAATCCTAGGTTAGTTAAAAAATGTAAAATAGTGATTCACTCATCGTGGGGTTAGGTTCTGTTAGGTTAGGTGGGCACATATTACGAAATTAGTCGGACGTTAATGCCCCTCGTATATTCGTGTTCTGCATCATTAGCAGAGTGGAAATATAAGATTTTCAATGAATTATTTTTATTTTTACAGGAAACCCTATAAACTTAATAATTACCAAAATAAAACGTTAAAAATACACGTAGACAACGTTCGACGACGTTATCAAGTTATTAACAAATTTTCTTTATGTTCTTGTAAACACATTTCGTGGGCCAACGTAATTGATCTTAACACACACAACTTGCAAACGCAATGGTTAATACTACAGATATTTTAACATACCTTAGCACTGTAGATCTGGAGAGTTTCAACATTTCTGCCGCTCTTTCCGCGACGTTGCAGGGTTTCATTTCCCCTCAGCTAATTAGTGAATACAACGATTCGGTGAGGTTAATGATGTCCTGTTGGCGTTGGTGACTTCTCTTTTATTCACCTTGCTAGAACTCATGACTGCACACAAAAACTACCGCAACATACAACGTAAAATACAGTAAATAAAATTTTAAGCAAACCTGAAATAAATTTGAAAAATATTAAACACGTTAGAACGCACTATGAGTAATCTCTTATACAGATTTCAAAAGCAAAAGGAATCTGTACGAGAAGGTTAGCACAAATTAAAGTCATACGTTATGAAAAATCAAATAATAAAGAGCTGATATTAGTATAAAAAAACCGATAAATGAAATATTAGGTTAAACAAGAATCGCACAAATTCTCTACAGCACGGCCATCCGGGGGCTTATGAGAGATTGGCGTTGCCATGTTAATGTTGTTGGATGGACTCCTTGAATGTTGACACATTTCATTGCAAAGTATTGTGTCTATAATATGTAATCAAAGTGAAAGTTTTTCTCCCCCACCCAATCCCCCAGTCAAAATCAAACATATATATACACACACACACACACACACACAGAGAGAGAGAGAGAGAGAGAGAGAGAGAGAGAGAGAGAGAGAGACAGACACGCACACGAAACATCTCATTTTTAATACTCACATTTTGGGTTTATATAATGAAATGTTTTTCGTTTGCATCACATATTCTTTTGTGTGAAATCCTCAAGATTAAAAACTTTACGCTTGTGGAATATCCATTAATAATATATACATTACTTTTATGATGGGTACGTGCATGTACGAACACATGTACTCACAAACAGTGGAATGTAAACATTGCCATGTGACTGCCACATGGCAATGTTTGTTTACCCTTTGGCAGAATGATACGAAATGGGCTGGAAAGTAGATCTTTAGCAGGGCTTCAGAAAATCTTGAAGTTACCGTGAATACATTATAGNAAATGGGCTGGAAAGTAGATCTTTAGCAGGGCTTCAGAAAATCTTGAAGTTACCGTGAATACATTATAGCAACAATACCGTATTTTTTATGGACAGATTGCTGCTTTGAGACACCGTAGTCACCGCTAAGCATCCCGAGGGAACACAACTCGCGCGAAACTTGTTCCTTCGTCGTCGTGATGCTTCCTTGCGGTCGGGCGTGGCCTTGGGGCCTTAAAAGAAACTTTACCGGGGAGGTCCTTCCGTGAACTTTGCTACACGGCACGGCATAAATAATATTTCCGCAAGCTTCATCAAATCGTTACAGTCTTTATTAATATTTAACTGGCAACCGCCACCAAGCAACGAGTGATTTTTTCCTTTCCTTTGCTGGCGATTACACAAATATTCCTGTAGTCGAGCAACACTGACTTCGGAAACTGTAGAAAACAATGCCGCTTGTCCTCTCGATCCGTAAATCACCAAACAAATGCTGTAATGACGACTTTGGTGAGAATACTACAAATATCTAAGATGACGGGCATTCGACACCCTCAAAGTCGATGAACATTATGAAATCAATGCTATCGAAATCGCAAAAAAAAAAAAAAAAAAAAAAATTAATAATAATAATAATAATACTAAAGACTAAGTATTATACGAGTATGGCTATAGTCGCAATATTGCCCACAAATCACAATACGACAAACACTACCAAATATTTCTGTACCACAGCGCAGTTACAACAATTCATAAATACTGTAACGCAAGCAATATATATCGAAATATGGCACACAAAAATGCCCGCTTAAGTGGTACGAATGGTGCCAGTGTGTGTGCTCAAGTTTGTGCGTAGCCAGACAATCGCATGTAATCTAGGAAAAATTAGTTCACGTCTGATATATTTTAACATGAAGAAATACTAATGACACACAAATTATGGCAGGTTCAAAAATTATTCTCGGGCGATGAGGTGACATCTCTGAAATTATTTTGTGTTTTACTACACATTTGTTCTAAGAGTAATTACTCAGAATTTTACAATTGTAATTAATTTACATTCACAGTAATGACAAATTAATATTTATTTCTACGATATTTATCAATCTAATGGTACAAAATATATACTAAATAAATCTGATTTTATACTTAGCGTCAAAAATCGCAGACAGTTGATTCTGACGTTAACACCGCAAAAACTTTTCTCCTAGAATAAATTTAAATTTTAAACGAGAAAAAAGGTAACAGTTGCGAACGCTACCTGTCCTTAGGTATTCTTTCGGTAAAAAAAATAAAAATAACTCGCCAGTATTTATTCGACAAGAGGGAAGGTAGATTGCAGATGGCTGCCTCAAAGCCTCGTGAGCGCGGGGGGATCCAGGAAAATAAATTTCCACGCGGACAATTATAACAGAACTCGATTAAGGAAAGTTTATAATTGCAGGTGAATGAGAAGACGAAGTCGGTCCCAGTGGGAACAAAGGGCGTGTCCCGACGAGATTAAGACCTCGGCACATTCCGAGCCGTCTACGCGCTACAACTTTGCGCAACTCTGCTGGCTACGAACAACTTTCTGCAGTAGAAGTGGCATTCGCGTTTACAAACACCTGGCGTAATACTGAGCGGAGTAAGGCTGGGCTCACGACTGTCCGTCGCATCCGTCCGTCCGACGGTCACGTGATCTTCAACCAATCGCAGGGCAACTTTTTTTTACTATCCGTCCATCCGTAAAATATTTACCAAACTTTAACTTTCGACGGACGGACTGTTGAGCCACCCCCTTCTGGCGGCATTCCTTAGACGAGAATATGCACTTGGAAATAAAGTGTAAAAACAATTTCAGTATAAACTCTTATCACACAAAAAAAAAATTTATTTTCCTAAAATGCGTTTCTCTTGAAAATGTATTTCCAACCTAAATATACCTCCAACTAAAGAAATATCATGATATTAAGTTGTCACACTGAAATTTTGCCGTACAGAAGAAGTGACGGACGACGGAATGTTTTCAATCGCTTTCAACTGACGGACGAACAGGACAGACAGATGACAGCGGACGGATGCGACGGACTATTGTGAGCCCTGCTTAAGGCTCCGTCTACTAGTGACGTGGCGATATATTAATGTAATATAAATAGTTTCAAAAGTATTACTAGAATCCTATCTTAAGTCGGCGCAATGATAATGTACAATTAGAATGTACTATTAGAATAAAAATTCAAAATAGAAAATAATTTTTAAAGAAATGGAAATGTTAATTTTTCTAGGTTGGCTACAGTGATGTCCCATATTCTGTTTTGCGTTTCAAAAATTATTTCTTGATACAGCAAACCCCATTTTCAAGAGCATGCACATATACTTTGCACAATTATAAAAGGGATTTTTTTTTTTTTAATAAGTGCAGAGCAAGTTTGAAAACAGCCATTTTTGTGACAACTGGCGTTAATATTTTCAACATGAAAATGAAAGATTACCACCTTAACGCCACGTCACGATACGTTATGCGGTTGTGCCATGAGACATGCTAGTAGATAACGCCACTGAAACTTAAGTGTTGATTTCGTCCTGTAATGCGTTACGTGAAAGCCACGTCGACTGAAGACGGTGCCGAAGTAATGTGTACGTAATTAATATCCGTATGTACTCTCTGTTTTAGCAAAGTTGGCTCTCAGCCCGAGGGACCGACACGTCATCCACGGCCTGATAAGCACATAAGCTAACCACGACCTTAATATAATGGGTGAGGAACTAGCAAGGTTTACTGCCAGAGGCTCTATGATTTCGCGTTATAAAAAGGCACAATGCTAGACTTCACAGTCATAGACATGCTCGAACAGATCTCATTTTTTCATTGGCCGCCACCACAGACAGAACCCAGTCCTCTTTTCGTCTCGGCCAAATAGAATAAAGCCGACAGAGCGCCACGTGTTTACTATTGGTGTACAGTTCCTCAGGGCGTGTCAGATGGGCGGAGGTTTAATTATGTAAACACAACAAGATAACGTATACTTTAATGACACCTAGTTTGTAACAAAATTATACCGCGAAGTGACAGGGTCTCTATACAAAGAATGGGCATAAAATAAATTCGGAAGGGCCATACTGAGTGCGACAGGCGAAAAGTGAACATAATATCGATATTATAAGCCCCAAGGCTTTTCGGTATTTTCCATGCAATGATAAAATCGGTCCCTTCAAAATTCTGATATGTGTAAATTATGATATGGTTAATTTACTAATATTTTAATACCCAGAAAATTAAAAATATCTAAGCTTAGCGAACGCACTCCACTTAAGATTGTGAAAACCAACACCTCACGCCATTAATTTGATGACATTGCAAAGTGAATAAATTTGTGTGGACAACACTGAATAAAGGATTAAATAACAATGCAATTTAACAAAAATGCTGTTTGTCAAATAAAAAAAATTAGGATGTGGCTACGTCAAGGACATGGGCGAGGGTTTTATGCCCAATACGTCTGCGTTATAAGATAATATTTTATTTGGAATATGGGAACTAAATTAAAGGTACCAAAATATATCAGTAGAATGAAATGAGTAGAACTGGCGCAGAGGCAGACAATAAACATGCCATCGCGAAAATTTGGCATTCGTGGTTAGGAGAAAAAATAAAGTAAATACTCGCATTGGCCTACGCACTCCCCAGACAATGAAGATGTCATCGAGAAAAAAGAGGCTGTTTAATGACGAATGCACACATAGGAAAAAAATTTAGGAACCACGCGCGCACTCACTTTTTATATGTGTAAAAGTTTTATAAATAAAAATTAATAGCTCGAAAAAATACTGCCATTCTAAAATGCAGAAAATCATTATATAAAAGTTATATGCATCCATACAGAGCCAATTGCACAGCAACGTACATGTGTCTCGATCATGCGCGATCTCTCGACTTCTGCATCTTATGTGTATAAGGAAAATATCGTCATGCTAACAATCAGAAAATAATCATATACCTACGGTGAAACGAAGTATACGCACACAACACAATGCGCGTGAACCGCCGCGGAGTGAAACAGAGTATACGCTACCTCCCGCCGTTGCCTATCACTCGCCCTCACTCTTTACCATCTGCATGGCCGTCCGGCCATGCGCACAACTCCCGGAATTCGGACCGGGGCTGTACACTACACCAGCAAACACCACCGGGATTATTCGTTACTCAAACATGTGTAACATGTGTGCATGACTGCATAACGAAAACCCTCAGTGCCGTCGCAAGCATTGTGTACAGGTGGTTTACGAGTCACCGGAAAGCAAATCTTCCCACCTAAATAAATAAAAGCAGACAAACGCACACAAAGATGACAGCGACAGAGGAAGAGTACAGTAGAAGTAGGTGAAGAGAAAAGGTGGGGACAGCGCTGAAATAAAGAGTAAATGGAAGTACGATTTAACCACCAGTTACTGCAGCGCTGGTGCGATACGAATACCACTTCACATAATTCACAACCCCCGCTAGGATAAGCGTCGAGTCCCCCAGGAAGTGGCTATAAACCCCAGGTCGGAGACCCACCATAGACGTCCAATCTCATGCGCAAGTACGTGCATGAGTGATTGTGGAATGTGAAATAGTACACATGTCACGGCATATCGGTAACATGACTTGACAAGATAAGCGTGCCTCTTGCACGGGCTGCACAGTGCCACCATTCAAAAGCACCAACCAACATCCATCAACAACAACAACACCCCTAGCAAAAATAATATGGCTCTTGCATGTGCTACAGAATGCTGCTGGAACAAAACACACAATGGGAACAGTGCACAAGTACACACACGAGTGAATGCAGAAACGGTACACACAGCAGAACATATCGGTGCACTTTGATTATAAACCGTTTCATGTAAAAGTAAAGTCTTCTAACATATAACATCACGAAGATCGAATGAAGACAAATCAGTAAAAGAAGGATTCGGAGCGTTGTGATGCTTACGGAAACAACAAATTTCCAAAACAACCATTTCCTGGTTTAGCTGTTATACCTTGAAGTCCAAAACGAAACAGGTAAGACAGAAGAACATAACTCTCTTCAACGCTGACGACCTTGCGAGACCAACTTGTGTCATCCTTGTCAACATCGTAATTAACACTAATAATATTACGACACACCTTGCTTGGGTAGTAATGTCTTATTAGTCCTAGAAAAAGTATAGTCTTAAGGTCAAGCCTGGTTATGAAGAAGCATTGCGACGGGCTATCACAAGACTGGATATTATCACACGCGATGCAAGCCAAAGGATTAAACGACATATACCACTTAATAATTTTCTTCTTTCCGTTAAGGAAACTGCATAGGAAAACCATAAAAGTGCTGTTTTATTTTTCGCTATTCTTTATTTTGAATATATTTAATTGGGTAAAATAAAAACTGGAGGCTAAACATAATAGTTTTTCACCTTTCTTGAACAAAATCATTTTCCCAGGGCATTTATTTACTGACGTACGCGTATACGCGCACAAACTGATTTGACAAACAATACTGTACTAGGGAACTCCCTTGAATACCCATTCACGTCAAAAAGGATAGGAGTAATATTCGTTACATCTCGTTGCGTGTCTTCCGATACGGGGCAGTTCATCACGGCAACTTTCACGTGACGTCAGCGAACACCCAACAGCTGAGCCGGCAGGTCACGCCACAAAACCCCCGGTTCAATACGCACGCAGGTATAGTCTGCCTAACGAACAAGTTCACTTTATCGACCGTTCTCTAAATGCGTTTTCAGATGTTCCCACGGATACAGCGGTGCCTGCCCTCGCCACGGATAATGTTTACATAACCACACTCAGCTGACTGTCAACCGGCCCTGATCATTACCGCGGAAAAAAATACGCAGGACCACATTTAGAACTGTAAAAAAAAAAACACCTGTTCGTGGAATAAACTAAATAGCTCTGCTAAAGTTCTACTTTCAAAATACTCTTTCGCCTTATGCAAACAAACATTAAACAAGTCTAGAAAATTACACCAATTACATCGCATTCGTGCGCACTCAGTTTAATCATATTTTACGTAAGAAAAATTTGTTACTACGCAATACCAACACAGCTATTTTAAGTCATTAATTATAGATGAAATTTTATAATTAATAAAAAAATATTAGTAAAATCTTAATTTAAACACAACTAAAGAACTTTCACGTTAAGACGAGTGTAAAACCCTTGTGATGTGTGAAAAATTTAAGAAACGACAAAGCACGACATACACGGGGTGATTTTTCGAAGGGTTGATTCAGAAAGTGTGAAGATAGTGCGAATAGACTATACAACGAGTTTCATTCACGGGCTGCGCCATCCGGTTCCCGGCACGGAATATCGTGCACGCGGATCGTGACAGCACTGGAACATTCCGTCCGACTTTCCACTACGCCGGTTCCCGGAACAGCCAATCGCGGGATTGCAACGGGACAGCAGAGGTGCGTCGACGTCGGAGGTAAAACAACGCCATTGCGTTTCTCGGATACAAACGTTTCGAACGAATCGGGTTACTCCAAAGCAATCGCCCGCCGCCGATCTCCCGTATGCCCCCGGAAGGCCGCGCTGTCGCGAGAGACCAGGAACCGAAGTTCCCATAACTCGTTAAGTGGGTTT
>NQII01001273.1:576349-593975 GCA_002778355.1 Clitarchus hookeri
CCAGTCTCCCGACTGGCGTGTTGTAGTGTCGTGATATCTGTAGGTAGAACATGTTGTAGTGTTGTTTGCAAGTGGCTAGCTAAACTCGGGTGTAGTGCGTCGGTGAGTCCCTACAACCCGAGTCGCTGCTCATCGACAACCCAGCTTGTTCATCATCAGCCCTCACGGTGCTGCAAATCAGGGTCCGACCTCGCTCTTATTACCCCGTCATTTCATCGTGTGGCGTTTGTGAAAAAAAGTTGCAAGTACTTAGTACATTTCTCTGGTACCCCATGTAACAGGACTGTCGCCAGCCCTGGTCAAAACTAGGGTTAACCAGTGTAGACGGCGTACCCACATCAGCCTCCCGAGGGGCATAATTTGTAAACCGGCCTTGCAGCCTTGAACCAATTATTTTTTGTGAATTGCCTAACCCCGTTTGCAATACTTTGTTCGTTGATTCTTATTGTAACGCGTCTCTTTCCTTTCACGTTATTTCCACTAGCTGTTCACAACGTACCTGTCTCGCATCTGAAAGATAAAGAGTTCGAACTTAGCCTAATTACTATGGAGATATGGACAGCAACTCGTTTATTTTGACGTTCCATTTACTCGCTGGATAGTTTTCACTGCCTGTGTTTTAGTAAGTGCGTCTGTTTATCGTTTTAGATGTGTACGTAGTACAGTTAACGTTACTTCTACTACAGGTTGGGAAGACCAATGTTTAAAGTTAAGAACAGGGAAAAGTTTCACCACTAGGTAAGCGCTAGTGTCGGCAATGTACCAGATTTTCTCTATTTTCTACGTTGAAAAACAGGATAATCATAAATAATCATATCAATAATCATAAACTAAGAAAAATCTTTCTCTTTTATTATTCAAGTAGGTTACATTTTTAATTAAAAGTTACCTTTTG
Source organism: Clitarchus hookeri (assembly GCA_002778355.1). NCBI lineage: Eukaryota > Metazoa > Arthropoda > Insecta > Phasmatodea > Phasmatidae > Clitarchus > Clitarchus hookeri. The sequence goes on from NQII01001273.1 coordinate 577,245, forward strand.
AAGCACTGCGCACCCAGCAGCGAAAATTTTCCCTATGCCTATGTCTCCCATAGTAAATCTCATTTTGTTCCTAACCTGAGTAGAATAAACCTTAGTACAGTCAATAAGTTCGCGAACGACGTTCCGGCACGTTGCTGGCCAGTGACGCCATTTTGCTGGCGTGTGCGGCTGGAGTTCGCGGAGTAAGCAACTGTTTCACCTCTGTATTGTTAAGTACTCTGTGCCGGTAGACACTCGACTGGCGGCTTGTCCTAGAAGCCAGCGAAAGTAACGAACAATGTATGATGACGAAGCCCTTGCGTGGATGTTAAGGGAAGTATGCCGTGACTAAAGATCCACGACGGGAAAAATAGTAAGTGCAGTGACCTACACTATGCAGTGACCTACACAAGGCAGCATACGCAACTGTACAGGAGTTTCAATTTGTACGTGTCACGAAAATAATTAGCAAAATAAATTTTTCCCCCATTCTCTGCAAATAACCTGGAGGCACACTCCACTAGTGTTACATCATGGTCACGCCACTTCGGCTAACGAAATGCGCAATCCTTTATATTAAATACTAAATAAAGTTACATCATTTATTTAAATGGCCAGCGACTTTTCGCGTAAAAATCGGAGCACACAGTAGACTTCAATACTATATACACACCTCAGCTGTTGTTATACCTCCATTGGCTGCTGGTGCCGTGTCCGTCTTTGACCATGCCACTCAGAACTAAGTAACTCCGACGCCGAACCTTCGTGGTTCGTGCGCAAACGGTTAACACGGGCCAGAACATTTTTTAGCCAATCAAAGAAGCTGGACGACCCTACAGTGCTTTGGGCTGTATCTTGTCTCGAAATCTTTTCGCAAAATATCACTGCCCCTACCAATGAACTATATAAAGTTCGATAGTACGGCAATCCAAAGAAAATTCAGGTAAGTCATAAAGTGATTAGGAGGAGTCGTCAATAAGCAACACGTAATATTGAAATAAGGTAACTGAAATAACCCGGTTAATGGTCTTACAATGAATGCTGCTGATCCTTATTAGTATTTTTACGCTTTAAATTTTAAAATTTAGACCTGCTGTTTAAAATTTGTCTTATTCGTGCATATCCTAGCACTTGCAAACGTTTTACATTCACAGCTGTAGTGTACTGATATCGTCGCATTTACAATCATAACCAGACGATAATACTTCATGTACGCTGGCAGAAGGCTTTACAACAAAACAACTACTATGTACACCTGTGGGCTGGGTAGGTCGTGGGTGTTATCTGTACGGTATCAACTTTTTTACATTAGCCACAAGAGACATTCCCGACAACTCGACACACGATAACTGACCCCAATGGAATCAAAGTTTTAAATACGATACAAACGTATAGAAGTTAGCATTAGTCATAAATTCTCTGAAAACATAAGCAACAAAATATTAGTTCACAACTACAGACATAATTTAGCGTACTTTGGATTTCTGATTTATTCGGCTTTAAAAAAGGAAGGCACCAACTCACAGTGGAAGTAAAGATGCTGCACACATAGCTAACTTCCAAGAACGCACTTGTTGACGAATGCCAAATATCAACGTCAATTGTAACTACCTGTGGCCATTGGGCTAGACCATGAAAGTAAACGTACCAGTAATTGGGTAAATAACTGGCACTGTGTTTATTAATGTTGAGTTTATTTTCGAAGAAGTCTCAGATACCGGTTGTATGACGTCCCGTTCTATGTCCATGCGGAATAATTCTTTCGGCATCAGAATACGGGAAAACCCGTACAACACGGGCCAGTTGGCAACCCTTGTTATCTGTGACGTCACGCTACTTTCTTCTATAGACTAAAATATGAGGTAGGCCGATTATCGTCTTCTGCGCACGTACCCAACATTGATGAACGTTTTTGTTATTAACTTAATTTTCAAAAGACAAACTTTTTCATATGAATAAAATTCTTTTACAAATTTGAATTTAATCCAAATACAAAAAAAAATTGGTTAAGGGAAGTACACAAACCACTCAAACATTTGTTTACATAAACAGTGCCCTAACCTCAAATGCCAACCACGTAGTTTATGACAGTCGTGTTGGCANGTAGTTTTGTTTGCAAGTGTAGTGTGTAGTGCGTCGGTGAGTCCCTACAACCCGAGTCGCTGCTCATCGGCAACCCAGCTTGTTCATCATCAGCCCTCACGGTGCTGCAAGTCAGGGTCCGGCCTCGCTCTTATTACCCCGTCATTTCATCTTGTGGTGTTTGTGAAAAAAAGTTGCAAGTACTTAGTACATTTCTCTGGTACCCCATGTTACAGGACTGTCGCCAGCCCTGGTCAAAACTAGGGTTAACCAGTGTAGACGGCGTACCCACATCAGCCTCCCGAGGGGCATAATTTGTAAACCGGCCTTGCAGCCTTGAACCAATTATTTTTTGTGAATTGCCCAATCCCGTTTGCAATACTTTGTTCGTTGATTCTTATTTTAACGCGTATCTTTCCTTTCGCGTTATTTCTACTAGCTGTTCACAACGTACCTGTCTCGCATCTGAAAGATAAAGAGCTTGAACTTAGCCCAATTACTATGGAGATATTGACAGAAACTCCTTTATTTTGACGTTCCATTTCCTCGCTGGATAGTTTTCACTGCCTGTGTTTTAGTAAGTGCATCTGTTTATTGTTTTAGATGTGTACGTAGTACAGTTAAGGTCACTTCTACTACAGGTTGGGAAGACCAATGTTTAAAGTTAAGCACAGGGAGAAGTTTCACCACTAGGTAAGCGCTAATGTCACAATGTACCATATTTTCTCTATTTTCTACGTTGAAAAAGAGTATAATCATAAATAATCATAAACTAAGAAAAATCATTCTCTTTTATTATTCAAGTAGGTTACATTTTTAATTAAAAGTTACCTTTTAAAGCACTGCGCACCCAGCTGCGAAAATTTTCCTTATGCCTATGTCTCCCATAGTGAAACTCATTTTGTTCCTAACCTGAGTAGAATAAACCTTAGTACAGTCAATAAGTTCGCGAACGACGATCCGGCACGTTTCTGGCCAGTGACGCCATTTTGCTGGCGTGTGCGGCTGGAGTTCGCGGCTGTTTCACCTCTGTATTGTTAAGTACTCTGTGCCGGTAGACACTCGACTGGCGGCTTGTCCTAGAAGCCAGCGAAAGTAACGAACAATGTATGATGACGAAGCCCTTGCGTGGATGTTAAGGGAAGTATGCCGTGACTAAAGATCCACGACGGGAAAAATAGTAAGTGCAGTGACCTACAGAAGGCAGCATACGCAACTGTACAGGAGTTTCAATTTGTACGTGTCACGAAAATAATTAGCAAAATAAATTTTTCCCCCATTCTCTGCAAATAACCCGGAGGCACACTCCACTAGTGTTACATCATGGTCACGCCACTTCGGCTAACGACATGCGCAATCCTTGATATTAAATACTAAATAAAGTTACATCTTTTTTTTTTATGGCCAATGAGTAGGGCCAGTGACTTTTCGCGTAAAAATCGGAGCACACAGTAGACTTCAATACTATATACACATCTCAGCTGTTGTTATACATCCATTGGCTGCTGGTGCCGTGTCCGTCTTTGACCAAGCCACTCAGGACTAAGTAACTCCGACGCTGAACCTTCGTGATTCGTGCGCAAACGGTTAACACGGGCCAGAACATTTTTTAGCCAATCAAAGAAGCTGGACGACCCTACAGTGCTTTGGGCTGTATCTTGTCTCGAAATCTTTTCGCGAAATATCACTGCACCTACCAATGAACTATATAAAGTTCGATAGTACGGCAATCCAAAGAAAATTCAGGTAGGTCATGAAGTGATTAGGAGGAGTCGTCAAAAAGCAACACGTAATATTGAAATAAGGTAACTGAAATAACCCGGTTAATGGTCTTCCAATTAGACCTGCTGTTTAAAATTTGTCTTATTCGTGCATATGCTAGCACTTGCAAACGTTTTACATTCACAGCTGCAGTGTACTGATATCGTCGCATTTACAATCATAACCAGACGATAATACTTCATGTACGCTGGCAGAAGGCTTTACAACAAAACAACTACTATGTACACCTGTGGGCTGGGTAGGTCGTGGGTGTTATCTGTACGGGTGTCAACTTTTTTATATTAGCCACAAGGGACATTCCCGACAACTAGACACACGATAACTGACCCCAATGGAATCAAAGTTTTAAATACGATCTAAACGTATATAAGTTAGCATTAGTCATCAATTCTCTGAACATAAGCAACAAAATATTAGTTCACAACTATAGACATCATTTAGCGTACTTTGGATTTCTGATTTATTCGGCTTTAAAAAAGGAAGACACCAACTCACAGTGGAAGTAAAGATGCTGCACACATAGAGAACTTCCACGAACGCACTTGTTGAGGAATGCCAAATATCAACGTCAATTGTAACTACCTGTGGCCATTGGGCTAGACCATGATAGTAAACGTACGAGTAATTGGGTAAATAACTGACACTGTGTTTATTAATGTTCAGTTTATTTTCGAAGAAGTCTCAGATACCGGTTGTATGACGTCCCGTTCTATGTCCATGCGGAATAATTCTTTCGGCATCAGAATACGGGAAATCCCGTACAACACGCTCCAGTTGGCAACCCTTGTTATCTGTGACGTCACGCTACTTTCTTCTATAGACTAAAATATGAGGTAGGCCGATTATCGTCTTCTGCGCACGTACCCAACATTGATGAACGTTTTTCGTTATAACTTAATTTTCAAAAGACAAGCTTTTTCATATGAATAAAATTCTTTTACAAATTTGAATTTAATCCAAATACACAAAAAATTGGTTAAGTGGAGTGCACAAACAACTCAAACATTTGTTTACATAAACAGTGCCCTAACCTCAAATGCCAACCACGTAGTTTATGACAGTCGTGTTGGCAGAAAGCAGTCCAATGTTGATACACGGAGTGACTGCTACGTACTGTCCTCCATTTTCCCTATACTCTTCATTCTATTTGCCGACTTCCCGTGGCGCAGTTGGTTAGTGCGCCGCCGGTCTGCGGTACGGGAGGTTTTGCGTTCGAATCCAGGTAAGGCATGGGTCTTAGTTTAAGTTAGGTCATAAGTTAGTTTGTAAGCCGTCCCCTGATAAGCCTTCAGGCATAACACCGGAGGACGTTAATAAGCCATATCCTATCCTCATGCGATCCACCGTCGCTCGTCTGCAACACAGGGTGTCTGCGCTCCGTCGCAGCGCGCGACAGTACTTGGGCCGCTGTTGCCCGCAGTCGCGAGTCTGTGGCCTGCATCCGCGGTCGTCGACCCTCGCCGCTGCCTAGGCGCACAGATCGAGAGAGTGACCCCAGCCGACGGCGCTTCGAAGGCCGGCGGCAACAACCTGGCCACGTCGAATTCGCACTCCACCCCCGGGACACCTTCCAGCCCCTGAACAAGACGTCGTGGAACACCACGCACTCTAATAAATTATTTACAAATTCACCACATCAGTATATATGTATAGCAGGCAAAGTGAATAGGGTAAAGTTATGTTCCCTACATCCATGGTAACGTTCCTACATTTGCTGAGGAAACAGTCAAATGCGTTGGGAAGTTCCCAAAGTTGTATAGTAGTGATACTAAACGTCCCTACATTTGCATTTTGATATGTGGTAATATTTCTATACAGTGTACAGGTTAAAAACTTCTAATATAGTTTATGAAATTTACCAGGATGTTTTTACGGTGCCGCTTCAGAGTATATAACTACACAGAGACGAAATAGGGTGGCGGTTCATTTGAAGTGGGCGTACCCATTCTCTAATTAGCTGCACGGGGCTCTGGGGACGGGCCATGCGTCTGATTGGCTACTGCATGCTGCGAAAGGTTTCCTATTGGCTGGGCTGCCGGCCGGCGAGTAGGCAAACGGAGAGAGTGGAGAGATTTGGGCTGCTCGTAACATCCGAGGTCTTGAGAGCCGATGAGGGTGAATGAAGTGAGGTGAGTGTGGAGCGGCACCGGAATGCAAGGGAAAGGGAAACGGGAGATCACTGGGAAAACCCGCCAACTAGCGGCATCGCCCGGGCAAGATTCCCACGTGTGACAATCCCGAAGCGACCCCGCTGGGAATCGAACCCGTTTCGCCCAGGTGGGAGGCGAATAGTCTGACCATTACACAGCTGTGGGCCTATCTGGCGAACGGAGTTCCAACACGTTACTGGCCTGTGACGTCATTTTGCTGGCGTGTGCGACTGGAGTCCGCGGTACAAACGGCTACTCGCCTCTTTTTTTCCCTGTCCAGACAACTGATCATCTTCAGCAATTTATATTTTTTTTAGAATAATTTAGTTAAATACCCACAAATGTTACAGATTAATTTGGTATCAGGCTGCGTAGTACTTATTCTGCGAACTCCAACTGCACAGGCCAGCAAAATGTTAGCACGCTGTTCGCCAGTCGACAGCCCAGCCAATAAGAAACCTTTCGCAGCATGCAGTAACCAATCAGACGCATGGCACGTCCCCGGAGCTTCGCGCAGCCAATCTGATAATGGTACGACCGCATCAAAGGAACAGCCACTCCATTTCACCTCTCTGTACTTTATACTCTTGTGGTTAGGCTATACGTAAACTACATGTGCATTTGTGTCGCACATGCAACTGAACTGCCTTTAACTTGACGAACCCTAAAGAACTCGGAGTGAGTAATAAACAGCAATTATAACGACCGATTCAAGCAAACCCAGTCCAAAAGGAGAAATAAATCCTGTTATAACGATGCGGCCATCAGTGAACACACTTTTATAACCATACTGTAGATGAATATGTGAAATTTCCGTGGTGTGTATATATATATAATTGGAGACCAGAAAAAAACTGCGCACACATTACGTAACAGGCTGGATTTGAAACTTTTGCATATGTGTTATTCTTGCAAATGGGCCACAGTTCAATATCCCGGAGGGCTGTGAACCAGTAAGTAATAAACTAGACATAATAAAAGCAGCCTAGTCACGCTCTTAAAATGTTCTTTCACAAACATGTGCAGCATCTACTGAACAATTTAGAGAAGCTCCATTATTTTGTCAACTGTGATGCATAGACTACAGATTTTTAACTCACTAATATTGCAGTTCCAAAAAAGTGCGCGTGTGTGTTTTTTTAAATTTTAATGTTGTGAATGGTAATGTGTGATATGATGTTATGTTTTTACAACGCAATTCCTCGCAGAAGCAGGAGTTTAGAGTATAGCCTAATCACTAAATTAATACAAACTTGGCAGGCGCCTAGTGCAAACTGATAACAATGCCACATTACAGCACAGCTCGGAAATATTTTGCGCGTCATAAAAGCTTTGGACTTACTTGGGTTTTGTATACTCTTATTGCGCCACCACTAACCCATTCCTGTCGTACACAAGCATACAAACTAGTTGGAAAGTCGTCAAAATAAAGGTTCCTTCATATGAGTGGCAGAAAATCACTAGCAAATACTCTTAGAGGCATATCGTCCGACCAACAACATTTATTGATGGTTAATAATCATGCGAAGCTATTGACCTCCAAAAACCACAGAACGGATTGGTTAAGGGCGTTCAAGAGGTTAAATTAATTTTTTTACATGTTTGGCATATAACTTTTTCAGTTGTAATTCGAAATAATAGTCTGAAAAAAAAAGAATGACTATAAGAAAATTACTTTCTGAAAAATAATTAAACAAGTTCCAGGTATTTCAAATTCAGGCTTTATCTTTTTTCGCACAGATCTCAAAATGGTACAGAAGTTTGGCTACAGCTCAAAATTACGGTTCATGTTGTTAGAATGCAATGAAGAACATTTAATGAAAAATTGTTATGCTGTTCACCCGAAATTCAATTTTTAACTTTTGAGATAAAATTTAAAGTCAAAATATTTAAAAATTAAACACTTACGGCAAGGGAACCAATTGTGTCGTATTTCAAAGAAATTGCAACATGCCAATCCCAGGACTTAAATTAACTTTGTGTTAAAATAATTTTTTTAAATTTGTACGAATCAGGATTTTAATTACAAATTTTCACAATCGTGGTAAAAAAAATTGTTAAACGTTATTTTCCAAATAATTTGGTAATTTTTTTTATCAACTTACCATAGGTATCATGTCACGAATCTATTAAATATCAAACCCTAGAAAAAAATTGTTTTGGACAGCCTTAATTTGTCCTCACGAGACCCAATGTTAAACGTATGGTGCTCAAGTCAAACAGAATAATTGATTACAAAGAAGGATGTGGCCAGTGAAAAATGTGGAACACTGTGTGGGCCAAACCGTCGACGAGATATTACTTGGGGGGGGGGATAGTGNCTCTGACACGACAGTTGTAACTGTAACCGGCGATCGGCGTGGGGGAGAGCGAAACTGGACCCGCGGCGGAACCCGGACATTCGAGTGCGCTGGAGACTTGAACGCCGGGTTGGGAGGCTAACCGACCGCAGAACGCTCGTCGACTGCCACCGTGTGGAAGGAGCCGGTTCCCCGGCCATCAGCCGCCCCGAGCTACGGTGAACGAGTTCTCACGAACTGCCCTCCCGGTATCCCCGGCCTGCACGTGTCGAGGGCCGTCTCTGGAGCTGCTTTTACACGACGAGAGAATTAAGTGAGTACGAGACCTCCCGTGCAAAATCTCATGCGAAAATATCACGCAAGCTCCGCACGAAGCGTGTCCACGCAGTTCGCTTAGAAAACTTGCACCAAAGTTGATGTCCCCCAATAAATTACTTAAGGGGAACCTTCGCCCGCCATGTCGGATTATTGGTTTTTCTAGCATGTTTTTGTTTTTAAAAAATATAATTCGGAAAGTACCTTCATACCCAACCAGCTATTAACCTTAAACTTCAGTATAGACCCGACAAGGGAACTATGATGTTGTAATTATATCACAATATTAATTCTGCCGTCATCTCTTACAACACTATTTAAACTCCATAGCATTTCATTAAAAAAAATACGAATTCTTCTTGACGGTAATAATTTTCGTCGGAATTACTCTTTGCGCAGTTTACATGTACAATTTATTCATATATCTCTGCCCAGTACCTAGTCTATGCAGTTTTGTCACATTAGCAGCACAAAGGGCTAATAGAATCGCTCGTTTCGTGCGACTTGCACCGAAAAATAGGACATGTTCCATCTGCTAATTTTGTACGAGACCTACATTGCATGACGTATTCCCGTACGGAATTTAGTGGGAAGTCGGTATCTTGTACGAGTTAAGCGTGTATCTTGCGTCATGTAAAAGCTACTTAGCGGAAAATGTTTTTCCTGAAAAAATACTTGACGATTCGATTATAACGACTGTGTGCTTGCTGCCTGGTGGCAGTCTCGATCCGCGAAAGGTGTCGGGGTTTCTGTTTGTCTCGCGTACCAGCCTCCTGATCAGGCGACCCGGGTGCGATTCCTGGCCGAGTCAAATACGTGAGAAACGTGGCGGAAGCNCAGTCTCGATCCGCGAAAGGTGTCGGGGTTTCTGTTTGTCTCGCGTACCAGCCTCCTGATCAGGCGACCCGGGTGCGATTCCTGGCCGAGTCAAATACGTGAGAAACGTGGCGGAAGCTGCGTGTTTTCTTGTGGCACTTCCGTTTCCAACACCCATGGACGCCTCCGTGTACTCATCTACTTTGTGGCTTGACAATGGTTTATTCATGTACGCCATCGACTGCATCATTTTACCGCTGCCATTTCTACCAGGGCAGACTGGGCGTGTCCACCTGAAGAGGACTCTGCGGTTCGTCCTCGCTTCCTGGAGGCGTAAAGCGAGAGCAGAGCCTAAACCGCAAACGCAGATCTTCCCATCGCCCCCAGATACCTCCTGGGAAAGACAGCCTTATGAAGAGGTGGTGCGGGGAAACTAACGTCAATCGCAGACCGCGCGCGCATGCGTCCTACTTTTCCCCCAGACGGCGTTCCAAAACATGACTAAATATGAGGTGAACCGACTTTCGTCTTCTGCGCATGCCCCTAACATTGACTCCTTCACCGCCAATATAACTGCCAAAGTCACGTGTTCAGCAGCAATGAATATGTTTGTATGCATTTGGATTTTAAACAGAATCGCCCCTTTATATGAATAAAACACTGTGACCAATATGAATATATTCTAGTTGCATTAAAACTAGGATAGAGGAAGTGTACAAACCTCTCAAATCACTACTTATACACTGAAGAGCAAAAAAAAACCGGTATAGGCGTGCGTATGCAAATAACAGAGGTATAGGACCAATCTGAGTAACGCGATGCGGTCGGCAGCTAGATCCGTTACTGCTGCTACAATAGAAGGTTATCAAGATTTAAGTGAGTTTGAACGTGGTGTTATAGTCGGCGCACGAGAGATGGGACATAGCATCTCCGAGGTAGCGATAACATTTGGATGTTCGCGTACGACTATTTCACGAGTGTGCCGTGAATATCGCGAATCTGGTCAAACATCACATCTTCGACATCGCTGCGGCCGGGAAAAGATCGTGAAAGAGCGGGACAAACGACGACTGACGAGAATCATTAAACGTGGCAGACGTTCAACCCTTTTTCAAATTGGCGCAGATTGGATTTGTGAACTGTCCTGCAGGATTCATGGTGTGAATTGCCTCCTGCATACCTTCAGACATTATTCTAGTCCATGCCACGTCGTCTTGTGGCACTTCTGCGTGCTCGTGGGGGCCCTACACGATTGGTTACACGCAGCTCGCACGCTCACTCTACGCTATTTCCCTTCTAAGTTTCAAAACGTTACTCTGTAAGTAAACTGTACTCTTTGAATGTCCCAAAACACTCTTTGAATAAATGTTACATTCACTCGCTCTCGGCGGTGTCCTAAAACTGCAGAGTAATTACTCTGAGCACATTGCCTAAATGTTTATACACATTATTCCGGCGAATAACAAAGGTTTAAGTGGAAAATAGCAGAACGTTTAGTTAAACTAAGAGAACTTAAAAAAAGAAAACGTGTAAGTTCTAAGTGCAGCTTTTCTCAGCTTTTACTCTGTGTTACTATTATGTGCGGCCGCTTTGCCTTCGTAGCCCTCTTCCCATAAAGGGCGTTTGAAGAGCAATCCTCTCAGGATTACACCACCGGTAGCTACCCGGAGGAGGGGAGGCGGAGGCACCGCATGGGACGCGATAATGTTAACGGCACTGAGGTCACTCCCGTCTCTGGAAGAATGGATGACTTGGGTAGTCGTTGCGCGAACTTTCTGGTCATCACCTCCCTCGGCGCAACTCGAGGTGCTAAGAACTTTCTGGGCCAGAGTCATCCCAGCTTTATAAGCCGCAGCGTTCCTCTGTGTCGGCAGTCTTATATATATATATATATATATATATATATATATATATATATNAAGTGACGGCGCAGCGATCAGCGAGTGCAGTGTGCAACCATCGATAAAGCAGAGTCAAGTGGTGGACATTTGAAAAGATGTTAATGTATGGCAGTGGACATAACCAGTATACAGACAATTGTAAGGACTAGAATTATAACTTAGACTGGCATAAAAATTGCGCTCGCTGATAAAGTGTTAATAGTAGGGATTTGTAAATAATAACTGTATGTATTTTTACGTATATATAATTGCAAATGAAGAAATTAAATTCAGTTCTTTAATTTGCTATCAAGAGTTCCATCACTCACGAACTTGGATACGCCCAAGGCAATTTGCAACATTTCTTTACACTATTCTCGGAGTAGCGTTTTGCAACATGACGCCTGGGGGCAGCCCAGCGCGGCGAGAAAAACATATCTTCTCTACCTTCCGAGGTGTTCCGGCTCAAGGTGACCTCGGCGCAGGCGAACAAAACAAACATGCCGGTCGGCTGGAGTTCCCGATACCGCCCACGTGAGTGGGAAGTCCTCCGAGAAGAGAAGTCGCAGTTGGTATGTGTCAAGGGCACGGGGTACTCAATGCGGAGGTGGAACTGCTGCTTACTGAGCCAAATCCAGCAGTACACGCCAGCAAAATGGCCGGTGATGCCAAATGTTGAAACGACGTTTGCCAATCGGCTTCTGGCAACCTACTTGCCAGCCGGTAGCCCAGCCAATAGGGAACATTTTGCAGTACGTAGTAGCCAATCAGACGCAATTTTCGTGCCCAGGGCCTCCCGCAGCCAATCAGGGAATGGGTACACCCACATCAAAGGAACCGCCACGCTTTTTCGTCACTGTGTACTTTTATACTCTGTGCCGTTACCACAGCTAATTACAGTATTTATTGCTATCTCAGCACGAGAACTTCATCAGCTCGGAAATTCATCCAGCAAACAAGAACCGTATTACATAATCGTGCGTTACCGATACGTGCAGTATACCCGAGCTAAGCAAATTGCCAACGGAAACGTCAAACAGGCATGTATTTTTTTTTTTTTTCATTCAACCAAAGTTATTGAACCGAGCACGTAATGATCGCTCTGTCCACACGCAGCCATTGTTCCCACCGAACCGCAAATGACGCAGTCGAGTCGACGTCTTTCAACAACCCACGATAATTTCACACAAAACATAGTTTCCTATCTGAAAAGCGTGTCGCAGAACAATGCGTCATAAAATAACAAGTACGTTTGGCTTTAGGAGCACGCGAGTGCTGCTGGTCGTCAAGGAAAACTCTTCATTCTCTGGCTTTCTCCAAGACTTCTGCAGCACAACAGAATAAGAAACAATATAGAAGTTTTGGGAGGTTCCTTTGACGCAAACGCAGTCTACTCGTTCGTTCGTTGGCCGCACGAGGGTCTGGGAGCGTACATTTTGTTATCATTGGCTGTTTCGTGATGCTATATATACCCTATTGGTTTAGCTGCCACCTGGCGAATTAGTCTCTTTACAACTTACAATTTACTAGTTGTTTAATACTTTTGTATCTAATTTTTACTATGTGCTATTTCCTGCTTGCAAAAAGGCAGGAACTTATTGATAACATATAAATATGTTTCTGACTTTTTACAACAAGCAGATAACAATCAAAATTACGTACAAAAATATTAAACAACTCATAAAACGTAAATTTCCCATAATCGTACATTGCCAGTAATTATTATGAATCCGAAATTACGACGCGAAAACGAAGAATTTCTGCAAAAGAGGTGAGGTCGAGCATTAAGTGTTGGTTGCCACACCATCATGGCGATTTCTTGACCTTTAACGAATGTTATAGTGCGTAATCAGTAGACTGTGCTCCCTGCTTCTAGAGAAATTGTTTTTCCAGGCAGATGCCAGGGAAAATTTGTCAGGCGGTCAGGCATAATCGAACCAGCCTAGAAATGTGTAATTTTACCAGATGGTGTCATTGTAGCAAGGACTTTGATTTCTTCAAAATCGGATAGTTTGCCTGTTAGGATGATTGATTTATTTGACAGTGCTATCCGTCTTGAGGAGGGGGCTACAATAGGGGTTTGCCAGCAGGTCTTACAGAAGCTTCAATGCCACAAAATACCGAATGTTCTTTACCAGATGCTCTGGGGCAACTGATGACAACAATAAGAGAAAAACCTCAGCTGGCAACAGGAGAGGGCAGTTTCAGAGTTGCTACGGATACATATAGTTGCTTTCTGCTATGATCCCAATGACCTTGGCAGAACTAATGTTGCATGCCACCACATCGACACAGGGGATGCCAGGCCCACAAAGCAGCCACCAAGGCGACTACCCCTATCTTCGCATGAGGTGGTTGATGGTATTCTGGAAGAGATGAGAGAATTAGATGTGATAGAGCCATCAGTCAGTTCATGCTCTTCTCCCATTGGGCTTGTTAAAAAGAAAGATGGCTCTATTAGATTTTGTGACCAAGGAAGAGTAGACGACACACTGAATAGCCTAGCATGTTCACAGTGGTTTTCTACTTTAGACATGAAGAGCGGGTACTGGCAGTACCAGGTGGCCCCAGAAGACAAAGAAAAGACTGTCTTTTGTGTCCAAGGGAAAGGAACCCGGCAATTCAAGGTTATGCTCTTTGGGCTATGCGATGCCCCTGCCACCTTTGAACAGTACCTTACACGCCTAGATTCTGTGTTTCAGAAGCCAACCTGAAATTAGTTCCGAAAAATGCAACCTTTTCCAAAAGAAAATTAATTTCTTGGGCCATGTTGGCCTGCCCATGGGATTTAAACAGACCCTGAGAAGACCAGAGCAATAAGATATTGGCCTCTACCAATTGATAAAACTGAAATGCGAAGTTTCCTGGGCTTATGTGCTTACTATCGTCGATTTTTTCCTGGGTTCGGTACGATCGCCAAGCCTCTGGATAATTTAACTGAGGAAAAAAGAACATTTTATTGGACCACAGAGCGTGAAATTGCTTTCAATAGATTATAGCAAATTCTGATATCTATCCCCAGTACTAGTGCTAGTGATGTAGGTATCAGGGCTGTGTTATCTCAGATTCAGGATGGGAAGGAGAGGCCATTGGAATACTTCAGTAAGATGCTACACAAGCCTGAGAGGAATTATTGTGTGACACGTAGGGACCTTCTGGCATTGGTGAAGGCAATTGCACATTTTCACCCGTATCTTTATGGCAGACACTTCACCCTAAGAACTGATCATGCTTCATTATGCTGGCTGCTAAATTTCAAGAACCCCGAAGGTCAAATAGCCCAATGGATACAGCACCTGCAAGAATATGACTTTGAAATACATCACAGGTCTGGATGCCTTCACAGTAATGCAGATGCATTTTCCAGGAGACCATGCGAACCACTCTGTCGTCATTGTGAACGCCAGAAGTAAAAGGATGGTGTATCGTAGAAAGTAAGAAGGACAAAAATTCAAGGCTCTGTATCTTGCGATGGGTCACCTACATGGGACGATAAGGACATAAGGAATGATCAGTTAAGTGACCTCGCCTTGTGTCCAGTATTGGAGTGGAAGAAAGCTAGGCATCCACCATTGTCGGGAGGATGTTGAGAAATGGTGCCATCTGTGTGATGCTTGTACCGCGAGGAAGGGTCCGAGGGTTAAGGGACGAGGTCCCCTTCAGAAGTGCAATTTTGGGGGCCCAATTGAGAGGATGACAGTGGACATTCTCGGACCACTACCAGTCACTGAGGGGGGTAATCGGTACCTTCTGGTAGCACAAAATTATTTCACCAAGTGACCCGAGGTCCTACTGGTGCCAAACCAAGAGTCTGGCACGGTAGCTGATGCACTGGTAGGGCATGTTTTCTCCAGGTATGTAGAGCCATTTGAGCTTCATTCTGATCAAGGACGAAATTTTGAAGCAACTCTTTTCTAATAGGTAACAAGGATTTTAGGAATGAATAAAACTCACACAAAAGAATTACACCCTTAGTCGGGTGGGATGGTCGAGAGGCTAAATCGTACCCTGGAACAGTATCTGGCGATCTTCGTAGAAGACAGCCAGAAAGATTGGGACTCCAAGGTGCCCTTATTTTTCTTGGAATATCGTTCGGCAGTCTACAAAGGTACAAGGGACCTTCAAGGATGATGCTTGGGAGAGGTGAGAGAGCTCCGCCTCCCTGGTGACATGCTGTTCGGACTCCAGTGGAAGAAGAAGCAGCCACCCCAGAATATGCCATTAAACAACATCAGAAGTTAGTCGAGTTCATGAGTTTTCCCGCAGGCACCTTAAAATTAATAGTGAAAGAATGAAAACACGATATGACTGGAGAATACCTGAAGATACTTTTCAAGAAGGACAGCTGGCGTGGTTGTACAACCCTCAGAAGTGGAAGAGGTATTGCGCGAAGCTACAGAAATGTTGGGAAGTCCCGTACAGAATCCTTAAACAGATCAATTATGTTGTCTACCGGATCTTTCGACACGGCTCTCGATAGTAGCCTAAGGTTGTCCACATCGACCGACTGTCGCTGTACGAAGGTCCTGATGTTGAAAAGTCTGTTCGAGGCGAACAGACTTAAAGAGAAAAAAAGGGGGGGGCAGTGTTACAAGCTGATGTGAGCTCCATGAGCGGTCCAGCTCTGTGGGGGGTGACCCACCTCGACCCTCTCCTCTCCCCAGGCGGACCCGCTCGTTGCCCCGTCGCTCACCCGGGTGGGGGAGGAGATGACTGACAGCGGCTACCCGGCAGACGTCACAGACCCTCCTCCTTCCCCCTGCTGGAGAAGTCAACGTGTTTTGAGAACGCGCACGAATATTCTGGGAACTAGGACCCTCGGCGCACCGGGCAAGTAGAGAAATTTCTGGGCGATGTTCTACGACCCTATAAAAACAAGCCACAGCTGGACTGTCGGCAGTCTTGGTAGAAGCCTTTTAGCTGAGTGTAATCGAGCGACGTGTAGAGAAGAGGGGGCCACGGCGGGAGATTGCGAGGTGATGGTGGACGAGGCGTTTGTGGTGTGAATGGACGAGAGGGCGTGACACCCGACGAGTGAAGGCTACTGTGCGCGAGGGCGCTCGGAGAACTCTAGAACATTGCCGACTGGCGCGACATGGACTAAACTGAGGTGGGACTGAATAACATGTGATACGAACTTTATTGTAAATATTAGAACTGTCAAATATGGACATAGAATTTGTAAAATAATTGAATAGGTTCTGATACACTGTCTGTTGGGGCTGATTTTTAATTATTTAATTATGTTAATTTCTTTGAAGTAATAGAAAATTGTATTGAATGGAGTCATTAATTGTAAACAGCAAGTGATAGAAATCTATTGTGAGATGTTAAGTCGAGAGAATTTTGATGTAGCCCACTGACTGTTTAGAAATTGTAACTCTATATATATATATATATATATATATATATATATATATATATATA
>NQII01001273.1:594305-629270 GCA_002778355.1 Clitarchus hookeri
AGCCGCCATCTCTTTCCCTTTCGAGGAAATAATTCCTGCGCCACAAGGCCAGCAAACCACGACTGAGTCAGCAGATCATCAGTGTTTGGATGTGGTAATTCTCTGATTGGATCGGCGTGGAGCCAGCGAATAACGGGACCCAGTGCTTCGTGACGATAGAAGTGAGTGAGTGACTTTGTGGGAAGGTGAAGCGTGACTTCGGCAGCAGCCCTGAACTACACTTGCATTTCTGCTCATCGNGAGTGAGTGACTTTGTGGGAAGGTGAAGCGTGACTTCGGCAGCAGCCCTGAACTACACTTGCATTTCTGCTCATCATCGTTCCTTTACACACAACTAGCGTCTTCAGCACCCTGCAACCCTTTCTCTACAGCACAGTTAGCTGATGAAAATTAAGTACATGTTTACGTGTCTGCCTTAATTATTTGCGAATACATATATTTCGGTCTGATTATGTCACCTGACTCATCTCGGATTCGATTTTGCGTTTTTCCGGTGCAGAAGATGTAGGGTTATCAGATACTCAGTATAAAAATAGGANCTCATCTCGGATTCGATTTTGCGTTTTTCCGGTGCAGAAGATGTAGGGTTATCAGATACTCAGTATAAAAATAGGACAGCATTAACAGTGGTAAAGGACGGACAATTCATTAAACAGGGAAGATAATGCAATTAGTCCCGCACATTAATAATACTAGATAACCATAGATTAATTTTTTTTACATAAGTTTAATGTTAATAGTGTTGAAAATAAATAGTTCACGCTATTAGAATATCAAGAAAGCAATTATTTCAATCATCAGCCAAAATTAAGTATAAACGCGATGTACCATGAAAATAAACGCGTGTACTTAAAGTCGTTTTACACAATAAAACAGTTTAATGCACGCACACTGCAGCATAAACATGGAATCTAAATAAAAACTTTATNAAGTCGTTTTACACAATAAAACAGTTTAATGCACGCACACTGCAGCATAAACATGGAATCTAAATAAAAACTTTATAAAAGTGAAAATAATTTACTTGAGTTATAAAAGAAAAGAAATACTTTTGATACTATTAACTAAATGAATTTTTATANAAAAGTGAAAATAATTTACTTGAGTTATAAAAGAAAAGAAATACTTTTGATACTATTAACTAAATGAATTTTTATAAAACTACTATAATAAATTTGTTGAAAAACCTCTAATATCAAGATAAATATTAGTCAAATACTGTCTTTTATTACAGGTTAATAATGCCGGACATTTTTGATCGCCACAAAATAACTGGTAAGATGNTTAGTCAAATACTGTCTTTTATTACAGGTTAATAATGCCGGACATTTTTGATCGCCACAAAATAACTGGTAAGATACAAAATAAATCCTTGAGAAATGTCCCTTTATTTGTCGGTCGTCTGGTAATCTAATCCCCGAGCTCTTAACTAGAGATAATGGCAAATCACGAAACATTTTTTGAGCCAACATATCTTCGATAACACTCTTGCTAGTTTATTATTTTATGATTGTGTAAACAATGTTTTGACTCGGATAAGTTGTTTGCATACCAATCACGAACTTTCTGCCTTATACTGTAGTATCAGAATCCGCATTGGCCCAGTGGCTTCGCACATGCATGGCAGCCAATAAGGAAAGAAAACTGTTGGACATGTGCACAGTACATTGAATCCTAGCAAACAGTCAACTTTTCCAGCGATAAACCATAATCTTTATTCATAACTGAACGTAATTTTGTAGAAGGCAATGACAAACGATTGAGAATAATTTTCTATAGTGCTACCTGAACGTCCCTTGAAGTTTCATCACCACATACACAATTAGGAGCACCACAGTAATACTGATAACATAGTTATGTAGAGAAATAAGATTAAAAAAATCAACAAAAATATTTTATTTTGGTATGCTTAAATTAACCTTCTAACCAGATGTCTCTTAACTGAAGCAGTTTCCGGGAGACCAATTATATTCTCTTCCCCTCAGTCGTCTAACAAATGTTATATTCCACCACAAGTGACAAATTAAATATATATTGTTACAGCGATTTTTTTGGAGATTAAAAATTTATTAACGGTCTTTTTATCCCGATGCACAACTTAATTTGAACTTGGCTGGTGTATCCTTCATTTAAGGTAATTCTTTTGTCAGGATCTGTTGACACGGGAAGAGAATACAGTTTTCAGTTCAGTAGCTGGCCAGGATCTTTATAAGCGATCTGCTTATCTTCTTGTGGATGCTGTCAGCACTGCTATTCAAGCTAACCGCCGCGGGTAGGGTCTTCGCGGCTGGCAGCATGTGTCGCACGTGAACACGTGCACCGCGCGTGTGTGTGTTTGAAGCGCGAAGGTGAGCAAGTTTTTTGTCTCACTCCCCGCGCGCTGTTCGATATTTGTTTCGACTTTTCTGCGAATGATCAGCGGTGGGACGATCTGGATAAACATTGCGAAAGCTCTTTCTGCTCCCGTGACAAATGTGCGCGAGATTATCGATACTTGACTTCGGGTGATCTTGGGGTCTTTTTCTGTTCCGACCTCTTGGGACTCATTTAGTTGTCGCGCTTCTACCAAGAAGACGGCAGCGAAAGGACGAGTTCAGTCCAGGCAGACGGCGGAAAGACATCTATCATCATGTAGATAAGTTACTTGTACCTTTATAGTATGTAGGTAGAGTTAATTGGTAGATGTTCTGGGGCCAGCACAACCAGTAGTTATAATTAGTGTTCTTTAGAAATGTGTCCCTCGTCTCGTGTCGTTTGTGTACCGCAACTAATTAATTATGTTCCGACTCCGGGTTTTGAACTGTAGGCTAGTCTAAAGGAATCTCTTGGCAATGGATCCAGTATNTAATTAATTATGTTCCGACTCCGGGTTTTGAACTGTAGGCTAGTCTAAAGGAATCTCTTGGCAATGGATCCAGTATTATTGTTTAAACCTTGTTTTAGACACTACAAGGTGGCTTGTCGGTTAGTTCTATTTTGAGTTTATTTTTGTTGAATACTCGACCGTGAGTATCTTTCCTCTTTTCATTATCATGTTGTGTCAATCTGTGATTTAAAGTAACTGTGTAAATATAAGAGACGTTTTCAGAACTGTAAACAAACAGGATCGTTATTGTTAACTATTCTTTGATGTGTATTAAATTGAGCCATGAACCAAACATTTAATCTTTTCTTTCTACAGGTAGTTAGCTACCCCTCTCCCTCTTTTGTAGATTTATTATTATTTGTATTACTTTGAAAANTCTTTTCTTTCTACAGGTAGTTAGCTACCCCTCTCCCTCTTTTGTAGATTTATTATTATTTGTATTACTTTGAAAACTTAACGAGAGCTGCACTAAGAACTGTTGAACTCCACAAGTATTCGGTCCCATTCGCCCCCCTGCTGTCCACCGTCACGTGTATGTACATATATATATATATATATTTATTTATATATATTGCAGAGTGTTTGTTGTCTTTCCTCTAATACACTGCTGATAATTTATAAGCTACATAAAACAGTAAAAATAATAATATAAAAAAGTCTATGCAACTGCGGAATAAACATCTCGTAAAAGGATGCAAAACATANTCTTTTCTTTCTACAGGTAGTTAGCTACCCCTCTCCCTCTTTTGTAGATTTATTATTATTTGTATTACTTTGAAAGCTTAACGAGAGCTGCACTAAGAACTGTTGAAGTCCACAAGTATTCGGTCCCATTCGCCCCCCTGCTGTCCACCGTCACGTGTATGTACATATATATATATATTTATTTATATATATTGCAGAGTGTTTGTTGTCTTTCCTCTAATACACTGCTGATAATTTATAAGCTACAGAAAACAGTAAAAATAATAATATAAAAAAGTCTATGCAACTGCGGAATAAACATCTCGTAAAAGGATGCAAAACATATAACTACTCTCAGAAAATAAGGCAAAGTCACAGTGTAACCGAGTTTTACTGGAATTTAATTAACCTCCTAGTCGCCACTGGGAACGAGACGTCCCTCACTCCGCGAACACCAGCACTCGTGTGTCCCTAGGTACGCACGCAGTCGGACGCGTCGGCCAGGAATGTGCAAAATAGCTACAGAGGCAATCTATACTTGATCCAGCAGTTTTAAGGTGGAGAGATACCCGACATCTTGGATTAACGTAATTTCCATTAACGTAATTTCCAGATACAATATTTAAAAACCAAGTTAGTCGAGGCACAGGGAATGTCTTAAAAGTTATTTCGAAATCAACTTATTTTTCTCCCAATACTCGTTTCCACCTATAACCGCAATAATAGGTTCCCTCGTTATTAAATAATTTTTGTCTCAAAAGGTAAATAAATAAGAACGGTTTTAAATACTATATATCAAGTGCACAAATCAGCATTATAGATCAGTCAACATTTCTATGAATATACAACAACAAAATTTTAGCTGCAACTATGGTCATATTTCAGTGTGATTTGAATTTCTGGTATGGCTTTAAAACAGACGGCACCAACACTCGCTGAAAGAACATATTCTGTAAAGTCTCAGCAAGTGCTACTTCCACGAAAGCACTTGTTGATGAATGCCACATGTGGGCGTAGGTTGTAACTATTTGTGACCATCCGGTTAAAGCATCAAATCAAACATACCAGTAATCTCGGAAATGGTAAATTGTTCACTCGGCGTTAATTGTTAATACTAACTTTATTTTAGAAGTAGTCTGCGATACGGGATATATGACATCTCGTCCTATGTCCATTCGGGATGACTGTCTCAGCCCCAGGATACGGGAAATCCCGTACAATACTTAAAAGTCAGCGACCCTTGCCGCTATAGCCGCTGGTAAGGTTAATTATACTCAGGTTAGGAACAAAACAGAATTACTTATGGGAGTGTTTGGCATGGAAAATTTCCGCCGCTAGGTGCGCCGTGTTACAAAAGGTAACTTTTAATTTTAATTAATTAAAATTTTAAGCAACGTGAATTATTAAAAAAAAATATTTTATTTAGTTACGAAGTTATTTTCTATTTGATTTATGATTATTGCAATTACCTTGTTTTGCACTTTAGAAAATATAGAAAATCTGGTACCTTGCCGACACTAGCGCTTACCTAGTGGCGAAAATTTTCCTTTTGCCAAACTTTTAACATTGATTTTACCAACGTGTAGTAAGAGTAACGTTAACGTCGCGAAATTCGTTGCGAGCGTGGCGCCCCTACCGGTCTCGGGCGACACTCGCGATCTGCCGTGAGCGCGGCGAGGACCCCTCCTCTAACAACCATCGTCATGGCAGCCGCAACAAGCAGCCGGAAGAGGGTTTAATTGGATGGCCACTTGGTTCTAGTTCCGGCTCGCTTGTCGCGGATGCTCCTCGCCATTGAGAATATCCTGGAAGGTAGGAGGCAGGAGCTCGTGGCTGGAGAAGGGTTGAGGAAGGGGATACGGGGAGAACAGACCCGAGGGGGATGAAGAATTTTGAGGCAGCGTGCAGAAACTTCTCCTCCCTTCGCGAGATCGTCTCCCTTCCACGATGAGAAAATTTTGAACGAGGTACTTAAGTAGTTTAGAAGCTCTCGCGATGCCAAAATAGAAAGAAAAAATACAGATTTTGGATGTATGCGGTACGCCTTGTCTAAGACAGTCCGCATGCGCGAC
Organism: Clitarchus hookeri; assembly: GCA_002778355.1. Taxonomy (NCBI): domain Eukaryota; kingdom Metazoa; phylum Arthropoda; class Insecta; order Phasmatodea; family Phasmatidae; genus Clitarchus; species Clitarchus hookeri. The sequence continues at coordinate 599,928 of NQII01001273.1, forward strand.
ATTACGTAACTTGGGGACGCGGGCCCCAGATGGCTTCAACGACTAGCTCGGGCATTAAACAACCCCCTCTCTCTGCTACTGTTCGTCTTCCTAGGAAGCAAATCCCCTCGACGGCGTGTCGTTTTTCTCTGTTCGTCTGGTTATTACTCAACCCTTTTAAGTAATGGTTTCCCATACACAGATTGTTCTGAAACCCTGTGCCCAAACTCCAGACATAGTTTATTTGGACCAATCGTAACACAATGGCCCTCTACCTTTTTTTTATCCGGGAACGTATTTTTATACCAAATAATTGTGGTCAAAGTTGTGACGTACACCACCTGCAGAACGAGATTGTGCGATAATGCATGTAGGACAAGTTGCGTAGGTCGTAGGCGCGCAACGCTAAATTAAAACATACGCAGCGTCGCGCGCCTACTTCCTATGCAACTTATCCTACACGCATGATCGCACCGCCATGTTCTGCAGGCGTTGTGAGCCGCAACTGTGAACACAATTAGATTATACAAAAATACGTTTCCAAATATACGTATATAGGGATGTTGCGTTACTATTGATCCAGAGAAACTACGTCTGGAGTTTGGACACTGGGTTTCCGAATACCCTATTTTGGACGTTGCATGGGAAATATATTTAATGATGTGCACCGTACACAGCAGAAAACGACGTCCAATAAGAAGAGTTCCCACGTGTAGAATACATTATTTGTTGTTGAGACTGTACTCTTCGATCCCATAAACAACTGCTGCCAACACTTCATAAAGGGAGGGATTTAATCTTAATAAGGAAACTTGTTGATACACGTGGAAACTTTGTAGGTTCAAATGATTAAGTGATTCACGAATTTATAGTGTTTTCACATAACCATCTGTAACTGAAGATAGCTTTTTTAAAGTTAAATTACAACTTTAAAAAAATCAGCAAACTTCCTATGAAACGTTAATTATTCCACTGCAATTTAAAACGATATGTTTTACAGAGAAAGACATAAAAATTACAAATGTGTGTATAATTTTGTTAAAAAGTTGGTAACTGATTTTTACATTAGTATCGGCTATGTATTCAGGGAAGATGTAAAGAAAAGTACAATGAGATAGTCCTAACGAAGCTTAGTATAGTGATTCGGACACATTATCTCGTCCTTCACCGCACTATTGAATATGTCCTTAATGAAAATTTAAAAATCTCAAATGTAATTGGGTTGGTAAGGGGAGGTTATGAACCCCGAAAACCCCTCTCTTATGCCATGACTGCTAATTACATAAAAAACAGAAACGTTTTTATTGGTCCTGTCATATCCATTGTGCTGTACTGATATTTGCAGAGTTACAAACAAAATACATCTTCGGTGCAACGTCTAAAATAATGTATTTGTAGAGGTATTTCTAAAATCGCGAAAGAATTTTGAGTCAACATATTTTCTATAGCACTCTTAACTAGATTATTCTTACATGATTGGCTGAATGAGCTTTTGACTCGGCTAAGTTGTTTGCAGACCAATCACAAACGTCCTGCTTTACAGTATCAGAATCGTCATTGGTCCAGTGAAATGGGATAGCCGTTTCATACATGCATGACAGCCAATAAGAAAAGGAAATGGTGGGACGCGTGTACAGTACGTTGACTCGTAGCAAACAGTCAACTTTTCCCGCGATAAACCATCATCTCTATGTATTTGTTTGTGCCTAAAAGAGTTCTTAAAGAAGTTTCAATCCGAAATATAGCTACAGTATTCGTTTTTCACAACGAGGCCACAGAGAACTTAATAATACGAAGGTGAAAAATCCGCTTGTGCCTCGCTCGAACTCTTACCGCACACGTCAGCAAAATGGCGTCACTGGCCAGCAACATGTCGGAGCGCGGCGTTCGCCAACCAGAGCCCAATTAGCCCAGCCAATAAGGAATGTTTTGCAGCGTGCATTGGCCAATCAGATGCAAGGCCCGTTCCCAGAGCCTTGCGCAGCCAGTCAGAGAATGGGTACGCCCACGTCAAAGAGACCGCCACGTAATTTCGTCTCTGTCTACTTATCTACTCTGTAACGCCGCGTAGTGATATCTACGGCAGTCTTGTGTAACGGCCGATAAAACGCATACGGTTTAGCAGGGTCGACTGTGTTTTTCGAATCGCTGCGAAGTCTAATCACGGCGACCACAATCTCCCTTCGTCTCACCCCGTAATTTCTGTGTACACTTATAGCTACGTGCAATGATTTTTCGCGAAAAAATTTCGAGACAAGATAACGTTCAAAGAACTGTAGGGTCGTCCAGATTTTTTTATAGATTGAAACATGTTATGGTCCTTGTTAACTGTTTGCGAACGAATCACGAGGGTTCAATGTCAAAGTTACGGAATTATGAGTGGCGGGTCAAATGCGAAAACGATAATAGCAGCGAATGGAGGTGTGGCAACAGCTGAGGTGTATGTGTGTGTGTAATACATATATATATATATATAGTAATGAAGGCTACTGTGTGCACAGATTTTTTTTCGCGAAAATGAATACTCACTGGGGACAACCATATTTTTTTCTCGGCGCGAGAACGTATTAGGGTTACGTTTAATAGTTTCATCACAAAACTCGCATTTCAAAGAGGCTGCAACGCAGTTCAAACGCCAAGTAGACGACCGCCTTAACGGCGATTCAAACTGTTTGCAGCTGAATGCAGTACCGTGCAGTGAATGTGCGTATTTCAATTGAGGAGGACAGAAAGAGTCAAACAGTGGTTAACATGCAAGATGCGAAGCGCACGCAACATTCCACGCGAGCTGACGTAACGTGGTNTGAATACTCACTGGGGACAACCATATTTTTTTCTCGGCGCGAGAACGTATTAGGGTTACGTTTAATAGTTTCATCGCAAAACTCGCATTTCAAAGAGGCTGCAACACAGTTCAAACGCCAAGTAGACGACCGCCTTAACGGCGATTCAAACTGTTTGCAGCTGAATGCAGTACCGTGCAGTGAATGTGCGTATTTCAATTGAGGAGGAGAGAAAGAGTCAAACAGTGGTTAACATGCAAGATGCGAAGCGCACGCAACATTCCACGCGAGCTGACGTAACGTGGTNAGAAAGAGTCAAACAGTGGTTAACATGCAAGATGCGAAGCGCACGCAACATTCCACGCGAGCTGACGTAACGTGGTCAAGGAAACCGTACGGCGTGCAACGCCATTAGCATAAAGCCATCGCATACACTCACATGATGTGCTGCCTGTCGACGAAGCGTACCATATGCAACAGCACAGAATAACGCAACGCGAGAATGCAAACGTGCAAGACTTACATCCAGGTATTATGTAAGCCACAATGCTAAAAGCACGAGATCGGAGTGAATAAAAATAAGCGATGGACGAAGTAAAACATTTCATACATAGATGCATAAAAAAAAATTGCAACTCCATTGATTTTTAGTCAAGAATTCACAATCCTTTGCACGCTTACGCCGTCGTCAGTATTGCTCTTGATTTGATTCCATATCAATAATTCAGCTTCTGTTGTTGCGGCAGGCGAAACAGCAGTTTGTACTGCGAACTCCAGCTGCACACGCCTGCAAAATGGCGTCACTGGCCAAGAAAAATGTCGGAACGCCATTCACCAATCGGTGCTTGATGACCTGCTAACCTACTCGCCAGCCGGCAGCACAGCCTATAGGAAGCCTTTCGCAGCGTACAGTAACCAACGAGACGTAAGCACTGTCCCGAGAGGCTCACGCAGCCAATCAGAGAATGGGCACGTCCACGTTAAAGGAACCGCCACGCNCCTTTCGCAGCGTACAGTAACCAACGAGACGTAAGCACTGTCCCGAGAGGCTCACGCAGCCAATCAGAGAATGGGTACGTCCACGTTAAAGGAACCGCCACGCCATTTCGTCTCTGTGTACTTATCTACTCGGTGTCCAGGATTAGTCGAGCTGTGGTCCTATTGCAAAGGCAATGCTAATGTGTACATGTTTGAAGACTAGGCCTTCGACAAACGAATTCGCGAATTTTCCAGTTTTTTATATTTNCCTTTCGCAGCGTACAGTAACCAACGAGACGTAAGCACTGTCCCGAGAGGCTCACGCAGCCAATCAGAGAATGGGCACGTCCACGTTAAAGGAACCGCCACGCCATTTCGTCTCTGTGTACTTATCTACTCGGTGTCCAGGATTAGTCGAGCTGTGGTCCTATCGCAAAAGCAATGCTAATGTGTACATGTTTGAAGACTAGGCCTTCGACAAACGAATTCGCGAATTTTCCAGTTTTTTATATTTTAACTAGTGTAAAATTACCTGTCACGCAACCTTCTTTACAAAAAAATAGGCTTTATAATTCTACAAAAATGTATGAGAGTCAACCATAATCGTGAAAATGTGTAAATCTAAGTCTCAGTGTGAACTTGTGCGAGAAACTCAAGTCATCCTTTCCCCCAAGATACAAACAGAAATTCATTAGAAAAGTTACCGTTTGGAGAATATCCTATTTTAACAGAGAGCTGGGAATTTAGCAGGTTCAGTTATCTGTGGATTAGACACAACTGTCTCTGCTTATTTGAGCGCCAGCTATTTGTTCTCTCGTCACATCTCCAATGAGTATCTAGTTTAAACCAAGAAAATGAGGAGTCTATTCACGGTTTCTTCGCAATTTTTTAATCAAACTTTTGAAAAATAACCCCATGTAAGACATGTTTGGTTATTTCCTAAATATGTCACCCATTAAAAGCGTTTTATACTTACGTTAACGTAACAGTGCCTTATTTTTGGTTCAATTGAACTTTTACTTACATTTTATCTATAAATAATATTATTTCATTTATAATTAATACGGATAAAAACAGTGAGAAGACGGGTGTGTTGGTAACGCCTAGTAATAAATAGTTCTTTAGCAAAATATTATCACGCTGAGTGCGCACGAATTCGGTACGTTGTCCATTTGGTATAATTTCCTAGACTTGGCTAGGCTTTGTTTACACGAGGCGGAGGAATATCTTGGAAGTAGAACTTTAGCAGGGCTCCAGAAAATTTGGACGTAACCGTGAATGGACTATAGCACGATATTCGATCTTTGTTTTCTGACAATTTTTAGTTCTCTCAGTGCATGTATTATAGACTCTTGCCCTACACTAAAAGTAACTGAAAGTGCATGAGCTTGAAGTCTATCTTCCACTCAAATGAATTCCTATAAAATAGTGTCCACCAATCTAAAACTATAAATGGAAAGAGCTTGTAAAATTTTTTTTGTTTGCGCTCTTTTGCAATTGTATCAACGTTTGAAACGCCCTGGTGGATTCTGAATCAATACCAAGCATGCGACACAGGAGCAGCTGAATGATCAAGAATGTTGGCAAGAACTGACTTCCCATTGCGGCAGCGGTCAGGGATCAAACAGCATCGCCTCAAGCGCAAAGAGGATTGTGGAATCTACTCTGCATGACACAAGACTCGCAATATGTTTCTACCGAGTGCTTAAAGTCGCGGGTTTGATGCTAACGTGGTAAAAGATGTAGTCTAAATGAGGCCTGCACGTTACGTGAGCTAGCATTCGTGTTAACTGTCCGAAGAGACACGTGGGATACTACAATTCCACGAGCCCACGTCAACCTGCGTGTTTCTTCGATATACATGCCCTCGCGGTTCCTCCATTTGAAAATGTACAATTCAGTTGCACTCCCTCCTTTCATCTAACCCCAGAATAAAAGTGCGGAGTTTAAATTTTTAAAATACAATGTAATTCGTGGAAGTGTGGCCCATGTAACGGGAAACTGACAATGCTGGACTTCCAGTTATGCATTTTCATATTTTGGCGCCGGTATGCTTTCCAAAGTTTAAAAATGGAGCCTATTTTGTAAGTTCTGTAATTAAATATCACCACTGTTATCATGGTCCACAGATACTCTTAAAATAGTGGTTTTAAAAATTATGACGAACTACTTTTTTAGATAATCTTTCTTCATTTCTTACGACAACAATCGCATCCGATCTGTAAAATGAATTATTGGTATACCTAAGTGACAGAAATCAACGTGAAAATTACTCGGATCATGAATTTTCTCACAAGGATTATTGCAGCTTGGCTATTCAGATGCCAGATGTTTAAAAAGTCATAACTTCTNGGATCATGAATTTTCTCACAAGGATTATTGCAGCTTGGCTATTCAGATGCCAGATGTTTAAAAAGTCATAACTTCTAATTTTATGTTACTGATACTTTGCTAAAATCTGCAATACCTGGAGATATCTTCAAATACCGAATATGTATATAAAAATGCTGCTTAACGTCTACTCACACTTTGCAATTTATAAGTCTAAACCAATGACACATTTTTCCATAATATTCTAGATCGCCAGGCGGCAAGAGGAATATTTGCCTTTCAGTTTAAGAACCATTCAGTATTATCACAGATGGACGATCACACGTGTTTACTCTGCATTATTAATATGACATTGCTTAAGGCCAAATGCTATTTTTTATGTCAAAACACTTACACCGCATCTTTTCTAAATAATGTTAATAAAATAAATTTTTAAAAATGCTTTTAAATACAGTTTATACTATTAAGTGTATTAATGTATTACAACTTTCCGTGGCCATAGTAAGGTACAAGTTCTTGTTTTCTGTGTTGGTTCACACCTTATTAATTGTCTAAACTTTTGGCAGTAGGGCACTGAAGATGTGACTTCAGGCCAGAAGTCAATAATTGATATTTAAGCGCTTCAATGTTTATATTTTTGTAGCAGTGAAACTGAAGGCCATGCCCAGGCAGTGTATACGCCTTAGTATCACCGCAAGACAGGCAAACAAATCACTCCATTTCATGAAGATCGCGTAAAAAAAAAAAAGGATGGCATGACTCACCTGAAGAAATAATCTAGTATANAATCACTCCATTTCATGAAGATCGCGTAAAAAAAAAAAAGGATGGCATGACTCACCTGAAGAAATAATCTAGTATCTCTCCCAGGAAAAGGCACGGATAATTTGCTCGAAGGTTCTCTGAGCTTGTAGAAAGTATAACAGTGACTCACCTGAAAAAAAAAAAATGAAAAAAATTAGCAACGGTTTTAAATACTGAAGCAGAAATATTAGACAACGACACAGGTAAAATATAAAGTAAACACATTTAATTTTAACTTATTTTTTTTTTTAAAGAACAAATTTACTAATGGGGATTAACAATCGGGTTTGATATTCCAGGGAATTTTCTAGAATTTGACTATATGGATTCGGATTCGGCCAAAAATTGGATTCGACACATTCCTTGTTTTATCACTGCATTGTCCTTTCTTTTCCACCACAAAAAGTGCATACAGCCCAGCATAGTAAAATATTAAGGATATTTCGTAGTATATGCGTTGTTATTTTTATGAAAAATAAAGACAACAAACAATTCCTTGAAAAATCTTGATCTCACACTAAATGGAGACCACCATTTGAACTGGGAAACGGCACAGTGAATGAAAAAAAAAAAAAGGGGGGGAGAGGAGGGGAGTGAAGAGATTTGAGCTGCATCGAGGTCTTGAGAGCCGATGAGGGTGAAGTGAGGTATGAGGCAACGCCGGAATGCGCGGGCGGGGGAAACGGGGGAACCCCAACAAAACCCGCCGACCAGCGGCATCGTCCGTCACGATTCTCGCATGCGAAAATCCGGGAGCGACCCCGCAGCGAATTGAACCGGTTCGCCTTGATGGGAGGCGAGTAGTCTGACCACCACACCACCGCGGCCCCCGGGGGAGAAGAGTAACACTGGTCTTGGGTAGGATACGGTTACTCAATATTTCGCAATCAGAAAAGTAACCCAATAATTTACACGCAGAGGCCTAGTTAACAACATTATCTCGCTTTGGAAGACTTTGGTATAGTGGCTTATATTACTGAAAAATTTGTTTCAAGAAAATATTTTTGTAAAGACCATATAATTTGTTTTCAAGTGAAACAAGGGGCATGAAGATCCGATGTTTTATACGGGAACTGTAAGCTTGTTGGGCTGTCAATGAGGAGACTTTGAAGTTTCCTTAAGAATTTTGGAACAGTACATTCTACTTGGCATCCATTCTAGAAATCTAACTCTGCCGAAGACACTGTGCATTCATAGCTTAACAGACTCTGAGACGTAAATATAAATATGATTTATTTTTATTCATTTCTCCTGTGTAACTAGTGGACATCAATAATCAATTTCTCAAACTACGTCCCATGTCATATTTGCAAACATTAATTCTAATTTCACTTCTGTAAAATAACGATCAATCCAACTGAGATTCCATCGGCTGTAAGAGGACGCCTCACTAACCGAGTGTGTTAAAAGAGCGTCTTTGTTGGCTGTTAATAGAATGCTTTCGGGACAAAAATTTGCAGTTTCTTGTCCTTCAACCTCGCGTAAACAAATTGCCTGATTAATATTTCGGCAAAATATTTCATCGGCTCGTTTAATTTTAGAACTGCACCGCGCGAAAATATTGCTTGATGAGAGCAAGTTAGTGACTTTCTCGTAGATAACAACATTCCTCTTAAGTTGCGATAGTCCAACTTTATAAACTAATGATACTGCTGTAGTCTGTTCTCGGAAGACGGAGCACTTTTGATACCCCTGCTTAGGATCTACTTGTATGCGCATTATGCATTTTTCCACCACATGTAAAATTAACATTGCCATAAACCTTGTCACTTTATTCATGCGTCCGTCAAGAGACACTATGAAATTAATAGAAAAATATATATTCTACAAATCTGCTAATTCTTATAACTATATAAATTAAAAAAAAAGCTTAACAAATTATTTTAATATTTACAAGTGAATGCCTAACACTTTAAATTTGACGTGAAGAAATCGAACCACCTTCCCTCTATCGTTACCAACTTTACTGCCTGTCAGTGTGCTCGTTTAAACATACGCAGGTAGCGGCAGTGATATTTTTCAAAGTTTGATTTCGAAACTGCTTTATTAACAGAGAGCGGCCTATAACAGTGTGGTGTAAGGAAATCACAAAACAAAATGTCGTGAATCATCAGTCGTGATACGTCTAGACTGTGTAATGGCGACAGTTATTAAATTACAGTTCACTCTTGGAGTATAGAATAAACAAATACATCCGCGAAGCACCTAGAAATAATCAACGTAAGCATGGCAGGCTTTCATTGGCAGGATATTTTTTTTTTGCCAGTGATGGAAATCTGCGCTGAACTTTTAGCACTGTGCGAAATTTCCGTATTTCCAAGAAAATTTCTAAGGAAATGCATAGATGATATTCAGGAATACGGTCCTTAGCGAAGAAAAATGGAACTGAGTTCTGTACAGCGCAAATAACACGCGCAACTTCTCCTTGTTCCCGACAGCTAGGGACGTGCAAAATTTAAAGTCATTTTGCGGATGCAAGCTACACTCCGAGATGGGGCATGCTCGCTGTACTTCTGGCAATAGCCGATTGTTTGCGTGGCACGTCCCACGGAACCTCTCAGCCAATAGTAAAGGATTCTCGTCTGAGCAGCCAATCACCAATATAGCAGTCACGTAGGTAAATGACGCCGATGTTCGCCACGAGTCTGTTGAATCACGAATTGTGCTGAAGTATGTACAAGGCAGTGAAACCTAGCGTGTTGCAACATGATAACGCCGATTCTACCAGTAGCATAGTTTTGCACGTTATTTTGTTTCTCTCCGCAGTCAGATTCGGTAACGGAGGAAATCCTCTGAGCTTATATCATTTAGGTGACGGTCTAGATTATGATTAAAGTTGAACAAATAAAAGCGTGCTGCACACGGCACTTGAGCACATGCCTCACGATTACGTGAACAACATCCACACAGCGCCGAGTCTGGTTGTCAACTGTCAGATACACTTGGGTGTTTCAGTCGTTCAAAACAGTCTCATCAATCAGCAATATCATTAATGAGTATGATTATTAAAAACTTGATGTGTAAAAACTATATTTAAAAAAAGACATTGAAAATTTTTTTTTTAATAATATTTGGTTTCAGCTTACGATGCCTGGAACTTAATGCAATGGCATTAAGAAATTTATTTAAAATTACATATATTTTACTCCTNTGGTTGTCAACTGTCAGATACACTTGGGTGTTTCAGTCGTTCAAAACAGTCTCATCAATCAGCAATATCATTAATAAGTATGATTATTAAAAACTTGATGTGTAAAAACTATATTTAAAAAAGACATTGAAAATTTTTTTCAAAATAATATTTTGTTTCAGCTTACGATGCCTGGAACTTAATGCAATGGCATTAAGAAATTTATTTAAAATTACATATATTTTACTCCTNGTTTCAGCTTACGATGCCTGGAACTTAATGCAATGGCATTAAGAAATTTATTTAAAATTACATATATTTTACTCCTAGAGTTTTAATTTTAACACTAGTATTTATAACTCAATCGCCACTGAGGCCACACGTTCAGGTATATTAGAAAATAGTTTGAACTTGGTAAATTCATATAATTCAAAATAAGATAATTCAAGGCGATATGTAAAGATGTTTCTTATTTATTTTGACCTTAACAAGATTTCTGTAGTAACTAAACAACCAGATATGAAATCTTGTTGAATAATACAACACAATTTCCGACCATTTGTGTAGGATACGTTATACACAGCGAATAAAATTTCTGATTGCACAACCTTCAAAATGGCCTAAGTGTCATGGTCATTAGGGGTTTTGTACATTTACACAATTTCGTTCCTAAACAAGATTTATTTTACACCATGGGTACCAAACACTACTTTAACACGAATAAAAAAAATCACCCACAGCAGCACGGTTTTTTCTTGATTTGAATAAATCGTTGATCACTGCCCATCATCATTTCAATTACGTGTGACATACAAGCACTTGTTTAGTCGATTAAATTGGGTTTCACGGCTGAAATGCCCAGTTATAAATTCAAGAAATCATTCTCGTGAAGCGAAGCTCCTGCGGAAGAGTACTTGCCAATATCACAATGCGTAATTTAGAGTACAACTATTAGCGGTTGGCAATGGAACTCGTTTGCGCTTCTGGAAAAAAAATNAAAAAAATCCAATAATTGAACTCGCTGCAGTGCAATTAAACTTGCCTCTTTTCACGTCCGGAGTTGTGCCAGAGTGAAAACAAACGCGTTATGTTTGCCTCTCGCTGCTGTTATTGCTTTTTTTGATTGCGTGTATTATTATATATTCCACAAAGTGAGGACTTCAATCCAGAAATAGCCTTCTTAAATGTAACTTATGCTGAAGGCCGAAAATAACTACGTGTGTTTCTGAAAGGAGGAGAATTTCACTATAAGATTAATAATCAAAACACCAAGAAACCGAAAGATTTTTCACACTGGTACTATAGAAAAAATATTACCAAGCATACTACAAACCTATACAGAATAAAAAATAATTTGAGCTGCAAATGACGTGTTCTTGTAGGATAATAGGCTTTTGTAGATTTCACTAAACGGCATTTGTAAATCCACCACATTTGTTCACTTACAAAAAAATACTTGTGTGAATAATGACAGAACATTTGAGTTGTTCTAAAGAGTCAGTAAATATCTTATAACATGTCAATCACATTTCGAGGCATTCCATATACTCCGAGGATCACTGAAAGTTTGTTGGTAATGCCTAACCAAAAAATGGTGTCATTTATTTTGTAATATAAGTTTTCAAGGATTCCTGGTGGTTATTGCCAAACATTATAGAAATGCGCTGAGGCAGGCCGCTGAAGTTGAGGTTATAGTACNCAAGGATTCCTGGTGGTTATTGCCAAACATTATAGAAATGCGCTGAGGCAGGCCGCTGAAGTTGAGGTTATAGTATATCATTCGCGATGTCTTCACACTTTCTCAGTCAAACCGTTGAAAAATAACCCCATGTATTTCGTGTTTGGCTTTTTATTTTCGGTTAAATGCGATTTTAAACATATTTCATTTATAAATTATTATGTTTAATTTATATGAATAAAGACAGAGCACAAATATGTGTTTTGGAAATGCCTCGTACGAAATAGTTCCCATGGAAAATAATATTAAAGTGAGTGCGCACGAATGCGGTGCGTATGTTCCTCTGGTGTAATTTTCTAGACTTGGTTAAGCTTTGTTCGCATGAGGTGGAGGAATAGTCTGAAAGCAGAACAACATAACAAATTTCAAAGGAAATTTTTTTCATGTCACGATGATGACACGAACAATTATTTTGAGCTATAGCTTAATTAACATATCAACTGTTGATCTGCAGTTTTGAGACAAGTAAGAATAAATATCAATTAAAAATGCTTACAATTCCTCTCATTTTATTTTTATAAAGTAATTTCCCCACAATGTCACAGTTTTTTCAAGACGATTGTTTCATTTCACAGTGGAAAAAAATGCAATATGCTAAAAATTTAATTATTATTATTACTTTCGATCGTTCGACTTTAGAACGCAACAAGTCAATGCACAAGAAAAGGAAATTACATGCACCATGCAACCATAGAACTTTAACGATGACACTGTTCTTATATTGAATAGGAACCTGTACCAAAATTCACTGCAATCATTTATACAACTTTCGAAAAAAAAAATTCCGTCGATATTTTGTCAGACACAGCACCGTGAAAATATCGGTTTTTTGTACGTTCACGGGTTACAAAATCAAGTAAGGCCTGTGCGCAGGATGTCTTCAGAGGTTGTATTCCCAAGTCGTTTGAATTTCGTGAGCTCCGCACATATCGATTATAAAAACGCGTATTTAAAAATGTTGCAAAGCACTTCAAACAAGAATCTACAACACGCATGATCTTGTGTTTCTCACAACTTTGTTTTGTATATCTGACGCGAAACATACNACAACACGCATGATCTTGTGTTTCTCACAACTTTGTTTTGTATATCTGACGCGAAACATACCTCACTTATTTCGAAAGACGGCGTGTGATGTCGAATGTTGTTTGGTATTCCGTGGGCGGGAGACGTAGCTACAACTTTGCGTTTGGTCCCCNACTCTATCCAAAATAACAGCCGCTACATGACGGTGGTTTGAAACGTGACCGGAACGCTCATAGCGGGTCGGTGCTCCTGGAATGGGCAGAAAAAAGTGCTTTCATAAATTACGTAGATCATTTTAATGCGCGTGCTTTGAATGCCGCCCCTTTGGCAGTCCTCGTGAGCGGCATTGTAACTGAATCTGTCAGCGCAAAAACAGCAGGTTGGTGCCCTTCAATCCGCCATGAGAGCCCTTTAAGTAGGAACTTGAACCATTTCCCGGCACCAGCCACCTTCACAGCTTTACACGCAGTTAAAGTCAAGTGCTTAAAATTTAGTTTTGTTCTTTTAAAATATATTTCACGGTTTTGTGCTATAACATAGATAACAATTTGNTCAAGTGCTTAAAATTTAGTTTTGTTCTTTTAAAATATATTTCACGGTTTTGTGCTATAACATAGATAACAATTTAATTTTAAAATGCCAAATTAGTTTTAAAATTATTTTTTTATTACTTTTTAAATATAGTTAAAAGCACTTTAACCTTAAATTTTGTTCCAAAATTTTTTTAAAAAGATTACGATCACAATGATAGATTTNTATAGTTAAAAGCACTTTAACCTTAAATTTTGTTCCAAAATTTTTTTAAAAAGATTACGATCACAATGATAGATTTCAACTGAATTGTTTCTTGGAGTCTTAGGAACGCAATGAAGAAATTTCTTGAAACTCGGCCATTTTGTTTGCTTACAATAAGGGTTTACATTATAGCTATTTTAGATTTAAATTTTATCGTAAAACTTAAAAGAAAATTATGGTCGAACCACCTAAAGAATGTTCATGGCATTTATATGCCTTAATCTAGTCGAATAAACAATTAATTTTAACTGTAAAGAAACATATTAATTATGCAAAATTTTGAAATTTGCATGGCAAAACTTAAAAAATAAGCAATTCCCACAACTTCCGTAATTAATTTTGTAAATTGNCTTAAAAAATAAGCAATTCCCACAACTTCCGTAATTAATTTTGTAAATTGATTTTCCATGTTTTTTATACTTTCATCAGGCTGCTATTTGATGTTATACCACAGAATTATGAAATACCCATAAAGTATAGAAACTATTTTTTGGCACTTGAACGCCCTTAAAGGCTGTTCGCAGTAAAGCGAGAACTTTTGAAATGAACCTTAGAAAAATGTCACTGCCCCTATCTGCATATGCTATAGCGGGCACACTGAGTGGCATGCGCCCAGTAAAGTTGGTAATGACGTAACGAATGTAGCTCCATGTCTAGTCGTTGAATTTAAAGTTGTAGGTAAACACTTGTGAATACTAAAATAAGTTTATTTTGCTTTCTGTTTTTATACGCACGCAAGTGTAAGAATGAGCAAATTTGTAAATAAATTTACTTTTCTAATAATTTCACAGTTTCACTCGAGCGAACGCACGAGTAAATGATCAGGCTCATGGTAAGGTTAATTTTGCTTATGGCGGAAGAATACACAATGAGCATACAAGTAGATCTTAAGAAGTGCTTTCAAAAAGGCTCAGTTTCCCGTGAACAGCACTTTTAGCTGCGAGCGTCCCCGAACGCAGCAGCGCCACGCAGGTATGGTTGAAAAAAAAAAGAAGGGCATTTCACGCATGTGCCGTCAGTGTCTGATTTGGGCATGAACGGGTTTGCCCTCGCTCTTGAAGAAGAGCAAGATGGTGATTCGATTTTTTTATTTTGTCAGCTTGGAGAAAGTCAATGCAGTTTTTTTTTTTTTAAGAAGCCGGAATAGTGAAAGATGTGATGAAACTAGTTTGAAAAATCAGAACCAGAGCTATGTATTAAGTGTACGCTTCCCCCGCGCGTAGGGGGAAAAATAAACAATACTGCTCAAATCAGAAACTAAACTGCGTAGTGTGTTACATTATTGTAAAACTTAAAAGAAAATTATTCTTCGAAACCACCTAAAGAATGTTCATGGCATTTCTTTGCCTTATTCTAATCGCATAAACAATTAATTTTAACTGTAAAGATACATATTAACTATGCAAAATTTATAAATTTGAAATTTTGAAACAAGGGCAGCACCGCGGCTGCACCACTGCAATAAATACGTTACGTTTTAGAGAGTCCAGAAAAGTTACGATGCAAGAACGACCGTAGCCACGAGCGCGCATTCAAAACGCGGGAAGTATTCAGGGGGTTATTATAAATTTTTCGAAACACAATTTCTGATACTGGCGCAATGCTCATCCACGAACCAGTTGTACGACCTGTATTTGTTCACCCTTCAAGTCTAAGATAAATATTTCGTGTTAGGTGTTGCATCAATTTTTTTTTTGTTCAGAACTACGCTGCTATAATTTGTGACGCCCTGCCGTACGACGGAACCTATAAAAAATATGTGGGTATTTCGTGTTGAAGTTTATTCACGATTAACTGAGCACTTTTGAAATTAACCCTTTAAGAAATGTCACAGCCCCTACCTGCGTATATTTTAAACGGGCGTGCTAATTAAATTAGCATGCGCCTAATAAAGTTGGAAATGACGGAGGGAAATAATTCCATACTCTAACGTTAAATGAAAGCTGTCAGGTAAATATTTGTAAATACTGAAGTTATATATTTTGCTTTCTATATAATTTAAATGCACACGAAGTATAAGAAGAGAAAATTTTAAAACNTTTTTTTTTTTTTAAGAAGCCGGAATAGTGAAAGATGTGATGAAACTAGTTTGAAAAATTAGAACCAGAGCTATGTATTAAGTATACGCTTCCCCCGAGCGTAGGGGAAAAAAAAAACAATACTGCTCAAATCAGAAACTAAACTGCGTAGTGTGTTACATTANAAATTAGAACCAGAGCTATGTATTAAGTATACGCTTCCCCCGAGCGTAGGGGAAAAAAAAAACAATACTGCTCAAATCAGAAACTAAACTGCGTAGTGTGTTACATTATTGTAAAACTTAAAAGAAAATTATTCTTCGAAACCACCTAAAGAATGTTCATGGCATTTCTTTGCCTTATTCTAATCGCATAAACAATTAATTTTAACTGTAAAGATACATATTAACTATGCAAAATTTATAAATTTGAAATTTTGAAACAAGGGCAGCACCGCGGCTGCACCACTGCAATAAATACGTTACGTTTTAGAGAGTCCAGAAAAGTTACGATGCAAGAACGACCGTAGCCACGAGCGCGCATTCAAAACGCGGGAAGTATTCAGGGGGTTATTATAAATTTTTCGAAACACAATTTCTGATACTGGCGCAATGCTCATCCACGAACCAGTTGTACGACCTGTATTTGTTCACCCTTCAAGTCTGAGATAAATATTTCGTGTTAGGTGTTGCATCAATTTTTTTTTTGTTCAGAACTACGCTGCTATAATTTGTGACGCCCTGCCGTACGACGGAACCTATAAAAAATATGTGGGTATTTCGTGTTGAAGTTTATTCACGATTAACTGAGCACTTTTGAAATTAACCCTTTAAGAAATGTCACAGCCCCTACCTGCGTATATTTTAAACGGGCGTGCTAATTAGCATGCGCCTAACAAAGTTGGAAATGACGGAGGGAAATAATTCAATACGCTAACGTTAAATGAAAGCTGTCAGATAAATATTTGCAAATACTGAAGTTATATATTTTGCTTTCTATATAATTTAAATGCACACGAAGTATAAGAAGAGAAAATTTTAAAACATTTACTTTCGTAATAAAATCGCAGCTGCACTCGACCGACGTATGAAATAAGTGAGCAGGCCCATGGCAATGTTAACTTAACACGTGGCGGAAGAATACACGACGTGCACACAAGTGCTCAGTTTACCGTGAACTGCCTAAAACTGGCAGCAGCTGTTACGATGTCTCTCGCACGTGAAGGACTTTCCTCATCGGACGGTGTTTTCTGCTGAGTACAGAGCAGTTCATTAAAATCGCTTCCTGTGCAACATCCCAGCTATAGTACACTGTTGTTTTTTTTTAGATTTCATCAGGCGGCTTGTAACTGTAGTGATGCGTATGTCTAAATATTTAACTGTCACTTGCTACTACTCAAGCAAAAACTTTTATTTTAAACATTATAGTATGAGAAAATAAGATTGGCCTTAATTTTTTATATTTAATAAAAAAAGTTTTGTATTGAGTTAAATATGATATTTCGTCGTAGTCGAACCTTCCTAACCAATAGTTAGGAAGGTGGACGCTGTCTCTACAAGTTCATTCAGAAAAAAAGTTTGCCCCAAGTGTACTAATTTGATTAACCGCATTACGCCTGACAGGCCGTCTGAGTTAGTGCATCGTATGTAAGATGACGATGGTGTTAGTGAGAAAACCATGCCACTCAACTGGATTTTTTTTTTTTTTTTTTTTTTCGCGTAGCTTCAACTTATGGGCTAATGCCGGCGCAGTTTCTTAATTTGCGTCTTCATATCCATTAAACTTCTGGCCTGTAATCGGCTAAGGGATACAACTTAAAAAGCGTTCAAATAAAAAAAAAAANCTTCATATCCATTAAACTTCTGGCCTGTAATCGGCTAAGGGATACAACTTAAAAAGCGTTCAAATAAAAAAAAAAACAATCAAATTTTATTTACTTATATTTTACACTGTTCACGGGTAATGAAACATTCTTAAAATCAACGTTTGAAAAAAAAAAAAATCACGCCCGTAACGACGTATATTTAAACGGACACACCAACAGACTCGCACCCAACTAAGTTGGCGGCAATGTGTGGGGAAAAGCGGTTCCATGTCTTGAACGTCGTATTAATTTGGGACGTTTGCATTTTTAACGATAATTATTTAATTTAGTTTCAGTTTTTTTTTGCGCACATAAGAATAAGAATTGGCATATTATTAACGCGCTTACAGTCAAAACAATTTTGCAATTACACACAAATCCATGCATGAATAAAGTGAAAGGGTCTATGACAATGTTAATTTCATATNCAAAACAATTTTGCAATTACACACAAATCCATGCATGAATAAAGTGAAAGGGTCTATGACAATGTTAATTTCATATGTGGAATGATACAGAATGAGCAGAAAAATTTAACCTAAGCATGGCTTTCTCAAACGCTGAATGAATCAGCCAAGAGCCCTTGTACATTTTTTTTTTTTTCGTCTCGGTTACTGGCAACTTGGTGTAGTTAGTCAACATCTGCAATAACAGAAGTCCTGAGTAATTTCAGGACCAACAAAATAATGTCAAGATGAAGATCTGGACTCTGGCTGTAGCTGCTCAAGAGCCGAGGGACGCCGTCAAAACCCTACCTAGGTCTGCGATGTACGTGACGTTAAAATACAAGTTAGGTTCGGTTGATACGTGAAAACAGCCCATCTAACCTATCAGAAGCGTCTCTAACGTCATTTTTAAAACGGAAGAAGCAATAACGACAGCAGACTCAGGCGCTAGTGACATGAGCCACCATGTTCCTACTTACGAAATCACAGTCTAAATTTGAACTACTGATAAATCAACACGGATTAATAACACTGCAAGAACATAACGTGGCTTCCTGCACGAACCATCCTTTCTGTTCTATAAGTAGGCTGGTTTTGATTACAGCGTTCGCTAGATAGCTTTAAGTAATCAGAGCACGANCCATCCTTTCTGTTCTATAAGTAGGCTGGTTTTGATTACAGCGTTCGCTAGATAGCTTTAAGTAATCAGAGCACGGCCGATCTAGTTACAACATAGTTGTTACAAGAGTAAAATATCTTAGGAAATTTCCGCGTTACAGACGACGCTGATGCTGATAAAGCACGTTTTTCTCTCTCGCTCGCGCTCTCTCTCTCTCTCTCTCTCTCTCTCTCTCTCTCTCTCGATAATTCTTTCTGGCTGTTGGTTGATGCGAGGCCTATCATATCAACCTCTAAAAAGGCAATCTAATGTAATGTAATGGAAATGAGGTAACATTAATGCCCGCTGTAAGTAAGATAGTTTTAAATCAGTGAAATTAAAGTCACTGTAAATTCAGTTATTTTACGTTTCCTGATAAATTCTCAATGATGTAGAAGAGCAAAGATAACCTCAATCACTGGACATGGCAAGGCATGTATTATATCCGTGAATTGTAAAAACTGTTTTAAAATAGGTTTTATATATATATAACGACTTAAAGGACCCTATACTAATGGAAAATATACCACCAAAAACGAACACACTTTGCTATGTCACCCTTCTGAGAATCATTGGCGCGAAGTTAGTAATATCATGTCACAGGATGTATTTACCGGTATTTTAACTGTATTTCTTAGTTACATTTACTTTTATTTATCCGTTTTTGTACATCAAATACTACGTTGGTATGCATTAGAAACTAATTTCAAGGGCTGCCCATACACTTAGAAAATGGAAGATGAAGTTCGTGTACTGGAAATCAAACGCCCGATAAAATTTTGCAAGTCACAAATTTATGTATAATTTTAAGAGTTGCAACTAACCCAAGTCTTTGTTTGGAACTGTGTAACACTCTTTGATATGTCGTTTTTCAACTAAGCGTGTTTGTATTCAAGCTATTGGCAGAAGTTGTTCATAAAACTACGGAACATAGTTCCGACTACGAATGTCGTCTTCACACATGAACAACTTCACTTGTTACTGATATAATACATATATTTACCGAGCGAGGTGGCGCAGTGGTTAAAGTTTGGCCTCGCATTCGGGAGGGCCAGGGTTCGAATCCCGGTCCGGTCATCCTGATTTCGGTTTCCCATGGTTTCCCATGGTTTCCCGAAATCACGCCAGACGAATGCTGGGGCGGTTCTTTAACAAAGGCCATGGGCGATTCCTTCCTCGCTCCTGCTTCCCCGAGCGACTTGCATCGTCTGTAATGACCTCGCCGTCGACGAGACGTTCAGGCCAACTGCTACTTGCTNAGACAGTCATTGCAAATGTGCGGAATAGATTTAGATAAAGAATGTTTTTCGCACGGCCAATTGTATGTGTCGTGTTCTAGAGTAGGAAAACCATCCAACTTATTCCTACTCGCGGAAGATGGTAAAACTAAAAAAAAAAAAACATTGTATACAAACAAGTACTTCAATAATAACGNGGAATAGATTTAGATAAAGAATGTTTTTCGCACGGCCAATTGTATGTGTCGTGTTCTAGAGTAGGAAAACCACACAACTTATTCCTACTCGCGGAAGATGGTAAAACTAAAAAAAAACATTGTATACAAACAAGTACTTCAATAATAACGATTTTGAAAATACACATACTTCTTTCAATCAATTTCACAGTATTGAATAGAACCAAAATCTTTTATACCACAGCAACGCGTGGACGGGTAAGCTAGTTTTACATACGTTCTAAGCATAAGCAACGTGCATTGAAGTATAACTTGAGCAGGGCTTTCAAAAGTGTTCAGAGTACCATGAACAATATTTTTAGATCATTCGTGTGCAACGTCCTATGTATTGGGCAGTATAACTGAAACGGTTACGAATAAATGTGATGCAAGTGACACGGCATACGGCCTGCTGGGCATATGAGACCTTCTGTGAACTGAAATGTTCAATCGAGACGTCGACACCACAGAGCCGNTAGAACCAAAATCTTTTATACCACAGCAAAGCGTGGACGGGTAAGCTAGTTTTACATACGTTCTAAGCATAAGCAATGTGCATTGAAGTATAACTTGAGCAGGGCTTTCAAAAGTGTTCAGAGTACCATGAACAATATTTTTAGATAATTCGTGTGTAACGTCCTATGTATTGGGCAGTATAACTGAAACGGTTACGAATAAATGTGATGCAAGTGACACGGCATACGGCCTGCTGGGCATATGAGACCTTCTGTGAACTGAAATGTTCAATCGAGACGTCGACACCACAGAGCCGCGAGTTTTCTTGCTCAGTCCCACTGGCGACGCAACGAAATTTACAATTCAAACTAATATCGTGGGTTACCGCTTGGCATACATGTAATCACCACATAACAGGTGATATATATAAATAATGTTAAGTATAAAATATTTTTGTATATAAAAAAAAAATTTTATGCATGAACTGTTATTTGGTCATTACATATATGTGAAGTGGAAGCCCCTCTGTAAATGATTTCATTAGTACATCTTAGTATGTGTTGCAATGGTTGCAGCAAAATAGAAAAATTTTGGATTTTACATGATATTATTTTAAAAATAGAAAGTGTAATTTTTTTTTTATTTGAGGAAAATGTCATCACATACAATGCCTACGAGTTGAACAATGTTTGAAACAAATACAAAATAATTAAATTCTCGGTATCCGACACTCTTAATGGACAACAACAGAGG
This sequence comes from Clitarchus hookeri, assembly GCA_002778355.1. Classification (NCBI taxonomy): domain Eukaryota; kingdom Metazoa; phylum Arthropoda; class Insecta; order Phasmatodea; family Phasmatidae; genus Clitarchus; species Clitarchus hookeri. Next base: position 621,140 of record NQII01001273.1, read on the forward strand.
ATTGACCGGGGTTGTGCTGCCGGAGCAGGTGAGCTGTTACAGCGTGGCTTTGTTCGCCGGCATTGCAGGCTGGTGACGTGAGCGCGGGCGGAAGTGAGACTTGGGTGGTTGTTGCGCGCTGGCTGGTCGGTGCCTGGCACCGGCAGGTACGACCCTTCTCTCTCTGTCTCTCTCCCCCCCGTCCTTGTCGCGTCCTCTGCCGCGCGCGCAGCGGACAAACAGGCAACTACAATTTTACGCGTGCCGAGGAGACGTTCCCCGCTGCTGCCTGCCCACTCGTCCGTCCGTCCGTCCGTCCGTCCGTTGAGTGCGCGAGAGTTCATTTACGACGCTGCACCGTTCGGCGCAAGCCCTCCTGACTCGAATAGGAAAAAACGAATCCTTACCAAAGATACTATAGTCGATGTTCTACAGTTTAACAATTTCCGCAATTAAAAAAAAAAGTCATACTATATTTAAACAAAGTATATACTACGTTGTGTGTCAACATGTACGGACAATGGATGATGTATTTTTAGGGATAAAAAAATCACTTTCACATTTTCCACACACCGATTATATTAAATGGAGATTTGTCGAATTTTTATAAAAACCCTCCCAAATAACTTTCTTCTATCAGTTTCCAGCAACCTTTTGAAAATATCGTTTGTGGTGTCTTGACTCAGATCTCAACCTGTAACCCCCTATTTAAATTTGCTCCAGCACGACTGTTCCCATGCTTCTACACTGATTACTATGTATGTGTGTATATACATAATATATTGTACAAATTCACCTTGCAATTTTTTTTCTTAGTGGATGGACACAATATGATTTAATTCTCGCCACAAAACTGTTGCAGCCGCTAAAATCAATTTTGTGATGACAAAAAAAAATATTTGACAGGAATTGGGCTATTTTTCTCACTATAGGTATTAGAAATAAAAAAAAACAGACTCCAGTAGACAGCATCCTAAATAGATCTTACTTCCCTTCACCCTAAAAACAGCCTCAAAACTAAAATAACCCACACAAATAAACGCTTGTCTCACAACTTCAACATTAAAATTTCTCACCTCAACTGTCACGAGCACAAGTACCAAAAGAAGTAAATATACTACCTTGAAGACCAAACAACAAGAAATGAGGATTCGCTCGTATTACCGTGTCTCTGATAAAGTCTCCTCCTCTCGGTGGATCCTTAGCTTCCGCAGTGAGGGGAAAAGGATGAACGTCGAGATAGCATCTCGAGGAATCATGAGGGCCATGACTTGTAGAGTCCGGGGCGACACAAAACGCGCACCAAATGCTTCATTGTCTCTGCGCGCGAAGCACTGAGCTTGCTCGACACGCACCTAATATACGCAACGTTTAACTATGTAAATAGAAAATGTTACACTTACAGGATAGTCTGAAAATATTAAATTTATTTTAGGTTTAGAAATATATTTATTTAAGAAATGAGGCATGAATTTGTAATTAGTCTGCAAGTCTAACGGGTTGAAAAGTTCACGTGTTGTTTGCAGATTCAAAAAATGTTTCGCTGTTTTTACGTTGTAAGGTTCGTGCCAACGCTAGGCAAAGAAAAATCCTTCAAGACGTTTCACAAAAATTAGAAGATAGAAAGAAAGAAAAAACTGACTTATAATGGTGGAGGACAGTAAAGGATTGGGAATTTCTAAATTTCTATCGACGTCACAGAACGTCGATGGGTTAACTAGCCCCTACGAGGTACGCGACATATTATAGGAAGGGACACCCTGATTCCNACTTACAGGATAGTCTGAAAATATTAAATTTATTTTAGGTTTAGAAATATATTTATTTAAGAAATGAGGCATGAACTTGTAATTAGTCTGCAAGTCTAACGGCTTGAAAAGTTCACGTGTTGTTTGCAGATTCAAAAAACGTTTCGCTGTTTTTACGTTGTAAGGTTCGTGCCAACGCTAGGCAAAGAAAAATCCTTCAAGACGTTTCACAAAAATTAGAAGATAGAAAGAAAGAAAAAACTGACTTATAATGGTGGAAGACAGTAAAGGATTGGGAATTTCTAAATTTCTATCAACGTCACAGAACGTCGATGGGTTAACTAGCCCCTACGAGGTACGCGACATATTATAGGAAGGGACACCCTGATTCCGCGAAAAGATTTCCGGGCATGCTAGATCTCAATACGCTACGGGCGTGTCAGAAGTTCTGTTATTCTTATTGGCGGCGTGTCTTTGTCAGAAGATATTTTCTTACTTGACTGGCCAATCATAATTGAATAACTCCGATAGTTGTAGATCTGTGATTCGCTGGCAGACACCTAAGACGCGTTATAGGGGAACCGCCCGATCACGAAAGTGGATTCGAGTGTTAGGAAATACAATTGGTCTTGAAATCTTTTCGCGGAATTCTGGTGTCCCTAATCATCGGAAATCAGGCGGAAAGTTGTAGCCTGACGCCTACCAAGTAGGCCACCACGCCGTCACTGCTGCTGACGCAGGTGGCGATTAACCAGGCTGACAAATCCACTCCATACTGCACTTCGGTCCAGTTCNACCTTCCAGTTCAGTATTACAGAAGCATTATTTTCCTTGCCAAAGTAAAGAAGAATAAAAAAAAGGAAATAGCTTCACACACCCAGATGTCAGCCAATAATGAAAACGAAACATTGAACGTTCATAAAATACCCTGAATCTAACAAGCAGTTAACTTTTCCACGATATTTCCGTATAGAGTATTCTGATCAGTTCAAAAAATATATTACATAAAAACTATTTCTCACTAGCCAATACAAAATGAACCCTTTTCTCTCTGTTTGCCACATATTAAATATGAAACAAGTACTACAATTTATTTACGAAATATAAGTTTACGTTTCATTTAACTAAAAAAATAAGGCACTTTAATGTAAACAGATGGACAAAACGCTTCTAACATATGCTTTATTCATAACACAACCAAACACATTACAGGTGGGGTGATTTTTCAAAGTTTTATTCAAAAAGTGTGAAGATACTGTGAAAAGAATATATCTGTACACAAGGTTTCGCGCATCAGGACTACGAATGGACTCCAGTTGCGCGTGCAGGCATGAAACATGTGACGCTCGTGGCATTATCGCCCTTGGTGCAGTTCACATGTATAACAGTTTTAGGCAAGCGGCGGCCTATTTTTTAACCGCACGTTGTACTGTTCCGACGCTCCGTAAGGCCAGAATACTTAGCGTCCGGTCATGGAAACACTATGAATGCTGTATCTAAACGAATTGCGATTCCATCAACAAACTATATTACTCAGCACAAACACCATTTCTACACCGCAAAAAAAAAACACGTAATGTTAACATTAAGAATACATAAATACGCTATGTTAAACACTTTCATTCTTTACGGGCGTCTGAGAAATCGTTGAGAGCATCTGTTCCTTCAGTATTTTTTACAGACACGTTACAGGCGCTTGCAGCCAGCACAGACGCGATTGGCTTTTATTTATTTTTAAGCAGGAACAAGAGCGTACCTCAAGATAAACTGTGTAATTTGGAAAGAGAGCGAAACTTAAAAAGAAAGAAGAAACGTGTTTAGGGGCGAGAGAAAAGAGATACAGGACAGGCGGTAAGATCAATGTCGTTTGGACGGATTTAGAATTATCGAATTTTAATTAAGTTGCACTGCTGGTCGCAATTCTATCCCCATTTTCCCCCAAGGTTTCAACGAATTCTTCGTTCGTANTTTTAATTAAGTTGCACTGCTGGTCGCAATTCTATCCCCATTTTCCCCCAAGGTTTCAACGAATTCTTCGTTCGTAGTCAAGCTACTCTTTTTTTTCTTCTGATAAGTAACTGCTTCTGCTCTTTAGTAGTGCCATAATAACAAGGCGTAAATTGAAGGAGCGGTATCTCGAAGTTTCTTCTTTAAGATAAACCCAAATTTAAAACAGGCTGGTGAAGGGAGAAAAGTCTGATCTAAGAGAGACAAGAAAGATACGAAGTATTTTCCAGCAAGGATTACTGATGGCCTCTCCTAGAATACTGGGACACATTATTCATTTTCGTGTCCGTGCGAGGATGTGAGAAATATAACAGCAGCGTTTTATCGTGGGAACGGACACGCTGTCCATCTGGTTTAACCAACTCAGGGAGACATCCCGTGGTCTGGGAGAGGACATGAAGAATTCTGGCAACTGTAACTGTTGGAATTTTCGCATCGCAAAAAAAAAATTGTCTTCGGGCACGCAGAAATAATATTCGGAAACAAAATGTTGCGTGTTGGATGTTTCCACAGTCCGTATCTCAACATTTTTATCACGACGAAAAATTTAAAAATCTCTAAAGTCAGCTGTGGAAAGTGGCTTCGCGAGAAAAAAATTTTGAACTGTGTCGTGACATTTCAATGATTCGTAACAATATCGCCGCAATTTTATTGAGAATTTCAAAACTTACGTTTAGTAACATCAGGGAAAGTCACGAGACTTTTCTACGCAATTTTCAGGTATTTCTTAACGCTCTCAGTTACTAGTAGAGCAGCCGACCTCTGGTGGCGCAGTCGGTTGGTGCGCCGCCGGTCTGCGGTGCGGGAGGTTCTGGGTTAGAATCCTAGACAAGGCATGGGTGTTAAGTTTAAGTTAGGGCACGTTAATAATCCAATTAGTAGAGCCAATGATACGTTTTTAGTTCATTCGATTACAGGCCAGGCTCCGTGCACTTATATTTTCTTGTTACTTTCCCCACTGTATCCCTATATGACTTGCATGACCCCGAGCCAAAAATAATAAAATATCTAGCAGTAGAATGAGCGAATACAATAAAAATACCTCAGAGAGCAAAAAGGTTAACAACAAGGACACTAGCAACTTATTACTAAACAGATGGAAATTTCTATCAGACCCGCGAGTTTACTGTAAACATAACATACAACATAAACACGCCGGATTCCTATTTACTGAGATGAAGTGCACGAACTGACTTCCGGCGAAGCTACCGATAGTTACGATCAGTTTAATAAGCGAATACGACTCGTGGAGTACCAGTAATTCATAATCAACCGATACGCATAGCATTCGTTCCATCGCCACTTAAAGCCTGGGAGGAAGAAAGTTATAAAATAAATATTAAATTTATGAATGTTAAAACCCTTTCAGTTGGAATGTCTATCATAAAAAAATTGCTGAAATACCCAGCGTTACCCGGATATCATTATGTATTATAGTAATATAAAAATGTAAGTTTTTGCAGTAAATAGTAATAACTTACTGAACATTCAAGCCATAGTATCATAAAGATGCTAATCATTTTTTTAAAATCATAACATTAGGCAGTATATCTTCTTTAATATAGATAACCTAGCCGTTAATGAATTAGTGTTCCTGTTGCAATAGCCTACAACTTCTAATTGCTACAACTGTATGAACACAGTTATAATAGCAGTATTTTAAGTTATGACTAACCCGTAAGACTTTATGTGAGCGAAGAGACAAACGCTTGAACACAATACCCGTGTTGCTATCGCCATGAGTCAGTGGCTCTACACACAGCGCTAAGCCCATGACATGTAAACATTTCTGGGATGAAACACTCACGAAGCTGACGCGCGTAAAGATAACTTACATAACATCACAAAAAAAAAAAGTATCAATGTGCCCTTGATCCGCGGACACCTGCCGGAACACGAGTAGATATACAGGCGCTTCAAATAACATTTTCGTCCCGAGATCCAGTTTTACCATGCAGCGGCTTGACCTGCGGAGGCGATGTTCTTGGTGTGGTGTGTATTGCGGAGAAGACGAGGCGCGTACGTACACATTCCTTCTCTTCCCACTGGCGACAGCTAGCTGCCGATAAGGTCGATATTAAAAACACGCTCCTCAGTTCGCATGTAGATAGCCACTTCCAAAGGAAATACCGAAAAACCGTAGGATCTCGCATGTGTTTTCTGTCCCTTTAATCGCCCCCAAATTGGTTTCAAATGTACATTATTTTTCGGATTGGCAAGGTCTCTCTAAAAATATTGACTACAACTATCTGGGTTATATGAATTTTGGTAGGCTTAATTTATGATTTTCAAATTATATTTCGATAGAAACGAAAACACGGGAGTACCCCGAAATTAAAAAAAACTACACCTCGGTAGCGTCTACAGTCACACGCCGAAGACATTCCCAGTCCGACATGGGGTTTGACGCGGAATCATTAGAAGATGGAGTCATATGACCTATTATCCCGAACCTACCATCCATTGTTGCGTCTGACAATTTACAACAAGTATATCGTGAGTTTTCGTCATTAGGTCGCACACCTGCTTCGCATTCACGGGGTCACGGGGTCGATCCGGCCATGCTAAGCTCGAGGTAGCTTTGTCTCTAACAGTTATTTGCCCCTAATGCAGGCCATGAATTCCTGGCATTGGGCCAGGAATATGTCAGACTAGGCTCCATAGTTTTATATGCGCTCAGGTCTCAGCTAGTCGTTCACTGGCTGCTGCCGCAGAGAGTAACCAATTTTGACTCCAGACCAGGAAGTACAAGATTACGCTACAGAGTATTTAAGAATACAGAGGTGAAACAGCCACTTATTCCGCAAACTTCAAAAGTTCGTGACAACAAAATGGCGTCATTGCCCAGCACAAAATGTTGGAACGCCATTCGTCAATCAGCGCCTGGTAATTTAATCGCCAGCCGACAGATCAGCAAATAGGAAAACTTTCGAGGGATTCAGTAGCCGATCAGACACAAGGTCAATTCCGAGAGCCTCGCGCAGCCAATCCGCCAATGGGTATATCCACATCAAAGGAACTGCCACGCCATTTGGTCTTTGTGTACTTATCTACTCTGGGACGGGATTCGATCTTTGTTTTCTTGCAAATTTCTTACCGCCCCACGGTCATCCTGGGTGTGTCAAGAACATCTTATCCGACTGAGAAAGAAACTGGAGTGTATACATAATTGAAAGTTTAGCTTTCGGAAATGTTCCAAATCCCAAATTTGCTGGTGAAGTTTCCTGTTACGAATGAACTTTCCAATCTCTCGCCTGTTAGACTAAGCAATTACTAAGCCCCGGCCATGAACACTATTAATACTCTGAGGACTACACATGAATATAGATTAATTGTTTCACAAGTGTTTTAAATGACGTCACAAGAACATCACAACACAGCGACAATAATTCTCCTTGCTTAAAAAAAAAAAATTAAAAATGGCTATGGCTACTGGAGAGGACACGATTCTTTGCAAAACCGTTTACACAACAAAGGAAATTTGATTTGGGAAAATGAAACATAAGTTTCAGTAGCTGGTGACCAGACAATCATGAACAATAGGCGTTTCCTGAGAGACGTAGACATGTAGGAGAGTGGCGAGTCGAATTACTGTGACCAAGAGAGCCCGTGTTTCTGCAGTGATGGATATTGGAATCTCACTTCTGTCTTGTCTCGAATACCTGTAAGTTAGAAACCCTGTTAATTTCACGTTACGATTCAGTACCAAGGTGAGACTAAACACAAGTACATGTTAGTTTCACGCGTGTCGTTGGACCTACACGCTCAGCCGGCACGTCCTGCAGGACTCAGAACAAACAGTAAACACTCAGCACTCTGTTAACTTCATTCCGTTTGGCCGGTCTGTGGCGGCAACCAATGAATATGTGACCTCTGCTCGAGTGCGTATAGGACTGTGGAGTCTAGCTTGATGCTGTCTTACATAACGCTAAATGATGGGTCTCTATTGTAAATGAGTGCAAACCACGAAGCGTTGATATCCCAACTCTTTTGCATGGCCCGATCACCACAGAGTAGGTAAGTACACAGAGATGAAATGGCACGTGGCAGTTCGGGGCTTTGGGAACGGGCGTTGCGTCTGATTGGCTACTACATGTAACGCAGGGTTCCGTATTGTCTGGGCTGGTAGCTTGCTGGTGGCTAATTGGGGAACGGCGTTTGAACATTTTGCTGGCGTTCGCAGCATAATAGTGGCTGTTTCGTCTCTGAATTCTTAAATACTCTCAGCACTTGCGGACGACACCGCTTTCTGTAACTTCAAAGTAGGACACGCCGCCGTTTGGAAAACGCTGACGCCGCGCCCAGGACGTGTCGCAACAGACGCGAGCGCGCACTGGCGACGTAGCTGCGCGTCAGGCACAGTTCCAAGGTCACACAACAATCTACCCCCCCCCCCC
>NQII01001273.1:636566-655695 GCA_002778355.1 Clitarchus hookeri
AAGGCTGGCCACAGTAAACTGAGCACTTTTGAAAGCCCCGCTGAAGATCTACTTGTATGCACATTGTGTATTCTTCCGCCGCATGTAAAATTAACATTCCTGTGGGCCTCATCACTTTATTCATGCGTCAGCCAAGTAAAACTGTCGAGTTATTAGAAAAATAAACATTTTTCATATCCGCTAATTTTTACAGTAAAATCGTTAGAAATAAAAAACGAAAGCAATAATTTCTGTATTCACAAAATTTTACCTAACACTTTTAATTGTACGATATGACGTGGAACTACTGTCTCTCCATTGTTTACCANTGTATTCACAAAATTTTACCTAACACTTTTAATTGTACGATATGACGTGGAACTACTGTCTCTCCATTGTTTACCAACTTTACTAGCCGCATACCAGTCAACGTGCCCGTAAAATTATATGAAGGTAGGGGCAGTGGCATTTTTCAAAAGTTGATTTCAAAAATGCTTAAATAACCGTGAACAGCCTACACATAAAATTTTAATGGAATGCTAGAAAAAAATGTTGTTTTCAAATCAGGCAAAGGATTAGCTCAAACTAGCATACACTATAGGAAACAAAAAGATATTTCTACAAAAACCACAAGTTATTTTATCATCCATGATCCGTTTACACAGACTTCATTGCATCTGTACACAATAACACTGTTCTTATTGGTTCACGTGGTTCTTCGAGATACGAATATAAACGAATGAGACGCCAAGCGAATCACAGCTTCTAAAAACAATATTTTTTTTACAATATCCATACTGTAATCTCGGGAACAATAAGAATTCATTACTTTTTACAGCGAATCCACGCTTTGCTGAATCCCAGGACGTACCGTTAATGAACATTATTATTTATTCATAGTAGAAAAAGAACATCTGAAAACTTTACTTTTGTTCTGGTTCGCGTCTATTGTGCAACTCTGCCGGAGAACAAGAAGCCATCATTGTTTATTATTTCCTCAACGTAATTCCAGCGGAGCGGAAAGCTTATTTCAAAAATTCAATTGCGGCATTCAACGAGAAAATTCTTCAATAAACCCAAGGAGGTTAATTGGCAACTATTTCGCTAATAATAATAATAANGCGGCATTCAACGAGAAAATTCTTCAATAAACCCAAGGAGGTTAATTGGCAACTATTTCGCTAATAATAATAATAATAAAAGTTTCAACCCACCCTCCTAGTTTCTGTAGGAGGACAACCTTTTTTTATTTTAATTCGCCCGTTCTCATTAGTGATTTCTTTTCCCGTCTACAGAAAGGACGAGATAATTCCAAGCAAGCTGCTCGGATGAGGTCGCTACNCTCATTAGTGATTTCTTTTCCCGTCTACAGAAAGGACGAGATAATTCCAAGCAAGCTGCTCGGATGAGGTCGCTACAGCATTACCTTCGACTCAGAAGGTTCCTGACCTGAACACCGCGAAGCAATAAACACAGAATACTTCGTTCTGAGTACGGAAGTGAAAAACTGCCACTCGTATCGCGAGCTTCCCGCCAGCAAACTGTCGGAAACACCGCACGCCAAAACAACTCCCGAGAACTTACTTGTCAGGTAGCTCAACCAATAGGGAATCGTTCGCAGAAAACGATAGCCAATCAGATATAAGGCCCGTTTCTAGAGCCTCGAGCAGCTGCATGAACAAGTTTTGAACTTCTTTCCTGTCGGGAGGGTTTTTACGGTGTCTATGCCGGTTTTTCCCCATCTCCCTTCTTAGAAACAGCTCAGATATTACACACTCAGGGATGCAGTCATGGCCACAAACCTGGCCATGGCTGCTTTATCCCTCTTTGCCGCNAGATATTACACACTCAGGGATGCAGTCATGGCCACAAACCTGGCCATGGCTGCTTTATCCCTCTTTGCCGCGATGTACGCCTCCTTTCCTAAATTCCCTCTCATGTAGGCGTATGAGGCTTAGCCCTGAGACGCAACACAGTCCAGACCCAGACCTACCCCCGAACAACAGTTAACACTTCGTAATAGGGTAGTTAGTAAAAAAAAACCTCGAGCAGCTTATCAGCGGATAGGTAAGCTCACTTCAAAGGAACCGCTACTTCATCTCGCTTCTGTGTACCTGAGTACTTGAGTTGAGATATTTGGGCGGTTCTTAACGACGTCTTGAGAGCCGGTGAGGATGAAATGACTTGAGAATGGAGCAGCGCCGGAGTGCAATGGCGGGGGGAAACGGGAGATCCCGAGAAAACCCGCCGACCAGCGGCATCGTCCGGCACGATTTTCCAAATTCGAAAATCCGGGAGGGACCCGGCCGGGGTTTGAACCCGGGTCGCCTCGGTGGGAGGCGAGCAGTCCAACCACTCAGCCACCGCGGCCCCACGTGCCTGAGTAGTGCAGGGAACCAGCTATCAGTTATCTTTTCGTAATTGGGGCCGCGGTGGCGCGTGGCTAGAGCGCTCACCCCCCACCAAAGCGAACCGGGTTCGATTCCCGGCGGGGTCGCTCCCGGATTTTTACACGTGAGATTCGTGCCGGACGATGCCGCTGGTTAGCGATTTTTCTCGGGTATCTCCCGTTTTCCAGCTACGAAATTCGGTTTCTTGGCGTTTGCTGTTAAAGATAGACACAGTATACACCACCAGGGACATTTTGAGCAGAAGAGAACGCGCTTCTTTGCTACCGAAGCCTTTTGTAACATTGATTTATAGCTTGTTTCTAGGAAAGATTAGAAAAATTTATAATTACCTAAAAAATGCGGCAAAACAAATAGTTATATTTCCGTCGATACAAAGCTTAAGAGTATAATTTCTCACACTTAGAATTATATCTCAAGTTTATATCTTCAAAATTGCCTTCAAAAAACTGAATTTTATTAACATGTATTTCGTTAGATCAAATTCTCACTGCTTTCAAACCAGGCAACAGCCTTAAGGGTTCAACCTGGTTTCTTGAGGAAACTATTAACCGTGCCACCAGTATGTTTGCCAACGAAAAGACATCATACCCCAGACCAGGAAGGAATGGTACTTTAAAATTACCACGCATGCTGTAAATATTATTTTGAAGCCTACCAATACAGTGTTAAAAACGGCTTTTCAGAGTGCCGTATCTTAATATACCCCTAGGATGCATGTCGCCCGCAACACAGAATCGAGAAGTATCCAGAAGGAAAATACTGTGGCGGTTTCCTTTGATGCGGGCGTGCCCATTGCCTGATTGACTGCGCGAGGCTCTAGGAACGGGCCTCGTTGTCTGATTGGTTACTGCGTGCTGCGAAACATCCCCTATTTGCTGGGGCTGTCGACTGGCAAAGTTAAGTTGCCAGGCGCTGATTGGTGAACGGCGTTTCGACACGTCACTGGCCAGTCACGCCATTTTGCTGGCGTGTGCCGTTCCACTTCTGCATTCTTCAAGCATTCCGTAACCGAAGGTAAACGTGTGGCGTTCGCACAATTTAAATTTTATTGCAATCATTTTCTTTCGTATGGCTGAACACAGCGCCATACGTAACGCTAGTGATTTTTTTGCGAAAAAAAAAATTAATACACGGTAGACTTCAATACCATAAGCACCCAACAGTAGTTTGTCTATTGCCATTGGATGCTGTCTGCTTGAGAAAACGTTTTCATATTTGACCCCGGGCCAATCAGGATTCGGTAACATCAGCACAGCTCCTACATGATTCGCGTGCAGGCAGCTAACACCGTGTCAAAAAGTAATTCAGCCAATCAAGATAGGTAAACGACCCAAAGGTGTTTTGAAACATAACATGTCATGGCATCTTTTCGCGAAATTGCACTACCCCTAGCTATACGAGACGCTGTACCAAATTGAGGTCGGGTAACCTATATCGTTTTGTTACGTAGGCATGGCAAGAGACTGGTGTTACTTTAGTTCGATAACGCCCAGATAAGTAATGTTTGCGTGTTACGANGTTACGTAGGCATGGCAAGAGACTGGTGTTACTTTAGTTCGATAACGCCCAGATAAGTAATGTTTGCGTGTTACGGAATAAATATACTGCTGGGTTACGTAATTTTTTTTTTTTTGGCAGCTACTAGGCAAAGCAAATCGGCAGACTACTTAGCACAATNTGTTACGTAGGCATGGCAAGAGACTGGTGTTACTTTAGTTCGATAACGCCCAGATAAGTAATGTTTGCGTGTTACGAAATAAATATACTGCTGGGTTACGTAATTTTTTTTTTGGCAGCTACTAGGCAAAGCAAATCGGCAGACTACTTAGCACAATTTTAATTTGCGCAGGCTACAATCACAGAAAGATTTTGTTGTAGACACCAAAAATAAATTTGTTTGGAAAGTACCTGTTCACAATGAACAATATTTTGCTCACTCAACTACTCTGCGGTTGCTCCTATCTGCATTTGTTCCTTTGAAGCGAATAAATAATTAAAAAAACATTTGTACAGTTGATTATCTATATGTATTTAATGCACACGACTATTTTACAATTACGTTCAACTAATCGGCTTGGTTACCGTAAACGTTATAAATATCACGTTGGAGCCAAATCAAATTTTGGGTTGAAGCGAATAAAGCATTTGGTTATCTGACCCAATCTGATATCTATTATTACAGAATTCGTTGCGGCAACAAAATTAGCTCGGTTCAGAACTGTTATTTATTTGGTTGGCTTTAAAGTAATTGGGACATTTGATTGCCTTCGCTCGAAAATACGATTCGAGAGTTTGCTTGTAATTTTTCTGACGATTAGGGTATCGAAAGTCTTTTTTGTGATTTATCGATGCTTATTAATGGCATAAACAATCCCAATGAAAAAAAATTGAACACGAGACAAAAAAGTAATGCTGCAAAACTTGAAAATATTTATTTGCGTAGAAGTCCTATGTTAAATAATTATTTATTCATAAACAACTTATCTCCGTTAGTAATCACTTTAGCCGAGGTTGCCACGGCGTAGCATTGGGTTCGAAACCATGTTGCGCACGTACGTGTTTTTATGATAACCGGAAACTTTCGATGTAGGTAGAGCCACGCAAATCTTTAGTTGAACCAATAAAATCTTAAATGTTTGTGGCGACCATAAATATGGGAAGAACGAAGTAATTTGGTTTCAGCAACTAAATATAAAATTGTCCATATAAAAATAATTATTATTTTTGCACCTAACAATCTCTGTTTTATTCAACAAAACCTTCTTCTCAGAGATAGCTTGCCTTTCAGGAAAATATTTCATTTCACACAAACAATTTATGAGATCTCAGATATTTGGCTTCCCAAGCAAAATTATATTCCTCCTAATGTTCAGGTTTTAAATGCAAGCCAAAAAGATCGTAGCACTTCTGCTTCCAGAGCAAACATGGTTGCTTAAAAATTAGTTTAATATTAAACTGCGTGTACTTATTGATGATGTCCTGCCTGTGATTTTCGTGCACGAGCTTAAAATTTTACGCTGTGATATGTAGTTCTTAATGTGTGCTCATATGTTATTCTTCCATAGACGCGCTCAAGCAACAGACGTTTGTCGAGTGGCAATTGTTCCGACGCGCCACACTCCATCTAAATGCGTCATTCATAATCTGACCACTCAGTTGCGACTATTTATAACTGCTACACGCGCTTCCAGGGTTGTCCAAAGTATGGGGTACAATAATTTCTAGGGAACGACGCGTGACTGACAGGTAGGTATATTTTTAACCCATGGTTGCACATGCAGGAAATTACAGTCGCCCTAGCTTTCTGGGGAATGTGTTGGGGAAGAGGGGATCAGGATTTGGTATCATGGCAATGGGATATCCGAATGAACTGGGCTCTAAACCACTAGAGCTGTGGACTTGGTGCTCACAATCTGGGCCATTGCGTGGATGAGTCTCGAACCATGGCAGGCTCTGTCTCTTCCGGAGAAGGGATATGGGGTGGAGTGAGTGAAGAGATTTGGGAGGCTCTTAAAAGAGAGGTCTTGAGAGCCGATGAGGGTGATTGAGGTAAGGAGCAGCGCCAGAATGAAAGGGCGGAGAAAATGGGAAATCCCCGAGAAAACCCGCCGACCACCGGCACCGTCCAGGCACGAATCCCACATGCGTAAATCCGGGAGTGACCCAGCCGGGTTTGAGCCCGGTTCGCCTTGACCGGAAACGAACAGGCTAACCGCTCAGCCACCGCGGCCCCAATATGGAGTAGAGTGAGGTAGATTTGAGCATGTGAACTGCACAGTAGCCACTCTCCGTGTACAAACACTGGACTGTTCTTCTGCCAATATCATTATCAGCAACAACGTGGATAGGATTTGAGGCTAGGACACTATTTATGTACGAGCCTTGAAATGTTTGTACACTTCCTCTAGCCTAGTTTTAATACAACGAGAAAAATATTAAAACCAGTCAAAGTATTTAATTCATGTATAAGGGCTGGGTCAGTGGAAAACTCAAAAGTAGGCAACTTCTTCACTGTTGATCATGTGGGTTTGACAGTTGTGTTGGCTGCAGGCGAGTCAACGAAGGGGACATGCGCAGTACACTAAAATCGATCCTCATANTGGGTTTGACAGTTGTGTTGGCTGCAGGCGAGTCAACGAAGGGGACATGCGCAGTACACTAAAATCGATCCTCATATTTTTTTTCTGTGGTTTCGATACACATGCGTGACGCCATAGTAATCACCACTATAAGTGTGTTAGCGGTTTTCTCACTCTTTTTAAATCAAACCTTTGAAAAACTACTCCATATATGTCGCGTTTAGTTATTTCCTAAATATGCCATGNTGGGTTTGACAGTTGTGTTGGCTGCAGGCGAGTCAACGAAGGGGACATGCGCAGTACACTAAAATCGATCCTCATTTTTTTTTTCTGTGGTTTCGATACACATGTGTGACGCCATAGTAATCACCACTATAAGTGTGTTAGCGGTTTCCTCACTCTTTTTAAATCAAACCTTTGAAAAACTACTCCATATATGTCGCGTTTAGTTATTTCCTAAATATGCCATGNCTCACTCTTTTTAAATCAAACCTTTGAAAAACTACTCCATATATGTCGCGTTTAGTTATTTCCTAAATATGCCATGTGTCACAAGCGTTTTATACCTGTGTTAACATAAGAGGGCTTTTTTTTGGTTAAATTAATATATTATTAGTATTTTATTTATAAATTATAATGATTCATACATAAATAAGTGATATGAATTAAAAGAGTGAGAAAAAACGTGTGTTGGAACGCCTAGTAACCTAGTAAGAAATAGTTATCATGCAAAATATTATTACAACTGAGTGTGCACGAATGCGGTGCGTTGTGCTTTGGTGTATTTTANAGAAATAGTTATCATGCAAAATATTATTACAACTGAGTGTGCACGAATGCGGTGCGTTGTGCTTTGGTGTATTTTCCAGACTTAATTAAGCTTAATTTGCACGAGGCGGAGGAATATTGTGAAAGTAGATCTTTAGCAGGACTTCATAAAAGTGTAAAGTAACAGTGAAAGGATTATATCTACGACTCGTACCGTTCCACATACAACTATGGGGCCTATAGTATAATGTAGGCAAAGTCAGACATATTCACGATCTCAGTACGAGTAGGATGTGAGTATTTTAATCCAGTTTAAAGGACTGGGTTCACTGACGGGCCCGAGTTTGCGCCCTTTGATACGAATAACATTTTTCCGCACATATGGAGTTGGTAGCTGAATTACTTTAAATTAAATAACTGTACCGAAATAAGAACTTCAAAAGCAAATTCTGGAAAATACATTCTCCATATCCCCCCACCCCCCTCAAATTTTTTCTCTCAGAATTTAAAGCGCTTTTAAATGGCCCGAGAGTAAAATATTCGTATCATCTTTCACAGAATCGGCTGTATTACGTCTGTGATTGCTTAATACCATTTACTTATACGTCTTTTTTCTTCAAATTTAGGCCAATGCTTATTCCCTTTTCACATTTCATACTTTGATTAAATCAGTTTCTAGGCCCTTCATCTGGTGCTCATCCCGCGGTTTAAAAATGTAATGCTTATAATAGATTTTTTTTTTTCCTTGTGGTAAATGATACAGAGGTTTCGCGATTTCTGTCTAAATTNTTTGATTTTTTTTTTCTTGTGGTAAATGATACAGAGGTTTCGCGATTTCTGTCTAAATTACCCGATTTGTTTCATGACAGATTTTCCTCCCAGTTCTTCTCCATTTGTTTTATTTCTGAAACGACCTTCATTTTATGGATTTTAATTGAACATAGAAACGCGCACTGCTATTATGTTTCGTATACGTATTTAAAGGTTTGCGGTGTCCCTTGATAACATAGCGAGTGGCTCAATTACTTTACAACGAGTCCTCGGTAAGTGAATGCGGCGGGTAGGTTTGGGTCTGTAGGCGAGAAGTTGCACGAAGTTGCACAGAGCCCAAGTTAATGTTCACTGCAGCGGTGTTGACGCCAGAGAAACGGCGGTAAAGCAATCTCGCAGCGCGCACTGGACCGTGTCATGAGCGATTCAGTAGGCCGCGGCATTGCCGCTGGAAGGGATCAGGTGATGAGGCGTGCATCACTACACCTCCCATCATCCCCCCCCCCTTACCCGNNNTTTTTTTTTTCATTATTCTGCGCGCCCTGACGTGATGGACAATCCAGTGATGAATCGCCTCGCTTGGGGGACGACGATGTCATCGTCAACCAACGAAAAGCGATACCGGTCGAGGGGGGAAAAAAGGGGGGAGGATTGACGCTGAAAAACAACAGTTGATGTGTCACAAATACGTTCAAATAATTTTATTTGTACCTACCCAGAAGCGTTGAAGGTTGGAAGGACGGGTTAGCTGGGTATTAAAATGCAATCAACACTTCGCCAGATGTGCCGTCCGACTAACATCAATAACCACGAGACTGCCAACACTTCCGTCAGCACTAAATATTCGTACAGTCCACTCGCGGGTACTTCCAACTTTTCTCGAGCCTTTCTAAAGTTCTACTTCCAGGATATTCTTCCGCCTCATGCAAACAAAGCTTAACAGAGTGTGCGAAATCACACCAAAGGGGCAACGCACCGCATTCGTGCACAATCACTATAGTAATGTTCTGCATAAGAATTATTTCTTACTAGGTATTACCAACACGCCTAATTTCTCTCTGTTTTAATCGCACCTATTAATTAGAAATTAAATATTACAATTTGCCAATAAAATATAAGAAAAGCTTAAGTTAGCCAAAAATAAGGAACTTTTATGTTAAAACAGGTATAAAACGCTCGTAATACATGGCATATACAGGGTGATTCTAAAATCATGGGACAAACATTGAGGGGTGGTGGAGCTCACTAAAACAAACAATTATTGTATAGGAATATATGGGCGGAAGTGACGCGTTGAGGCACAAACACAAAAACATTACACATTAACGGAAAGATACAATGTTCATTAGCAGCATACTTAACGAGTGATTCCGTACAGCAAATGTTAAAACAGTTGCTGGAAATGCATCCACCAACAGTCACGCATGCTTGGCGTATTTGAATCTGTTCGCTAATCACTCCACCGACGCTACCAAATTTACATTACTGTCGGTGGTAGCAATTTTGAGCAATTATTATAAACATTGCTGTAAAAAGGCATTTAGCGGCGACGTTGTAAATAAACAATGTGTTGCATTTAATGTGTTATTTTTGTGTTTGTGCCTCAACGCGTCACTCCCGCCCATATATTCCTATACAAATATTATTTGTTTTAGTGCGCTCTACCCCCCCTCAATGTTTGTCCCATGATTTTAGAATCATCCTGTATAGAAAATTACCAAACACGTCGTACATGGGGTGGTTTTTCAAAGGTTCTGTTCCAAAAATGTGAAGAAACCGTGTACAGACTATATCAGAAGTAGCATTACATTTCGCATATTTTAATGCGATAGTCCTCTCTCTTTGATATCTTTCAAAGGCAATCATCTGTCTAGCAACTGCACGTCTGTAGAGGTGATGCTGGCTATGAATTTTTTGTAGGCCTTAACACAATTCAGGAACAAGTGATATGGGTAAGTGATAAGCAATGTATGCACTGTTCATTGCCAAAATGCATTTCTCCATAACTTTGAGATCATCACTTCGGGCGGGTTGTTATTCATTTTACGATACAGCTCGAACATCTTTACAATCCTGTTTAAATATAATAGTGCCATTCTTTCGTTTTTGAAAAACGTATTAGTATCTATCTGGTTACGAAAAAAAATAAAGAGTGCCATGCAAGAAAAATCTTATTGTATTATAACATTCTTATACATATAAATTAACACCTTTATTTCCATAATTCGTTTCAGGAAGTGAAGTACAGAAAATGTTCAGACGGAGTTGAGAATTTAAAAAAACTCCATTAAAGCTGGCACTGTATTATAAAACTGTACGGTAGTAGTATATAAATGCCGGTTCTGGGACACCTGGCGCCTGGCAAGGGAGCAGGGGCAAATGGCGCCCCCCTCCCCGCGGCCGCCTTGCGTAGCGCGCGCCATTTGCCCCTGCTCCCTTGCCAGGCGCCAGGTGTCCCAGAACCGGCATTTATATACTACTGGTTTTATCACAGGGAAAACACAGCGATTACAAAAATTAATTAGTTCGTTCCTCTGCACCGGGGCTGAGGTCATGTTAGCCTAAAATTAAAATTACAAAACCGATTTCCTAAAAAAAAAAAAAAAAATTGACGCAGTAAACAGAACCTGTACATGCTTCAAAACATGAGCATTGCCAGTTATATCACAGAATATACTTCAATTCTGCATACCTACCTACTCTAAGGTTGTAGCGAGAAGCTTACGAAACATCCAGCTTTCAACACCTAACTCTGATTTCACTTCCTTACATGATTTGATCAACATCTTCATAAATAGCAGAAGTGCTCCACAAAATTAAGTCTTATATCAAATTGATCAGCATCTTTCTGCTGGTATTACTGAGAGTATCGTTCAAAATTAGTATAAAACAATAAGGTACTGATAACTAATGAGCCTATTTTCCTCTGCGTGGGTGCAAATAAATTTTAACGAAGTTCATGAAAGACTAGATGGTAGGTAGCCTTTGACGTCTCATTGACAGTAATATCATTAGAGGTGTAACCAAAAACATGTGAAACAGTACAAAGACAATTAAAATACACGGGTGACTTACCTGGGATTCGAATTCAGAAAAACTCGTAAAAGTAAGCTAGTTNGTACAAAGACAATTAAAATACACGGGTGACTTACCTGGGATTCGAATTCAGAAAAACTCGTAAAAGTAAGCTAGTTTGCTATCAACTGCATCACGGAGGTAGGATTCGGAGCATCAACTTAGGATGTAATCAGTGTAATGTTTTGAATGATAGGGTTCACTAACCTAAAATAATTACTCGGCCATCATTTTGAAAATAAGTGCCTGAGCGACTAAAACACATAAGTTTACATGGCCAACCACGTGTGAAAAATTTGATGGAAATCGGTCTCCGAGATATGGCATGAAAACCTAATTTTATTAAATGGGGTTATCTTACAGAATTGCTTAAAAAGAGGCTCTGTACGCGATGTTTGTAATAGATGATGACAGCATAAAAAGTTTGATTGAAATGGTTAAATTGTTAAATAGATATGCCAAACACATGGAAAAAAATATATAACCACCATTTTTTTTTACTATTGTCAGGCCACATTTAAATCATGTAGCATTACATGGCCTTCTGTAGGTTCAAAATTTTGTGGAAATTAATAGAATTATTCCGCAAATATGAAACAATTTTAAATTTACTCACATGACACTACTTTGCAAAAAATCATACATCAGAGGATTTCTGTATGCATATCGGTTGATTGGTCATCGTGATATGGCATAAAACCACCATTGGTCATGTGACGATCTTCATAAATGGAGGGCATAAAGTTTATATATTAGCACATTCGATTATTGTCATAGGTACAGTATACAAAGTAAAATTTAAATATCTTAAATAGTTTCGTAGATAGAGCACACGAAGCTAAAATGTATTCGCACCATTCAGAAAATAAGAGACACATACTTAAAACATAAATTAATAAAGCCTGCCACAGTACAACCTCTCCACCAAAATTTGAAAGAAATTGGTTGATTGTTTCTCGAGATACGGCATAAAAACTATATTACTTCATGTAGGGCTATCTTACAATATGGCGGAGAAATAAATGAGGCTTTGCATAGACAATTTGTGTGGATATAACTGATACTGTCAGCAAGCGAAGAGAAGTTGAAATTTGTTTTCCAGTTTCGTTGATAAAAAATTCGGAGCTAAAATGTTTGTATGGCAACATTTTAAAAATATGCGTGTCTTACTTACCCTCTCAAAATTTATCAGTTTATATAGCCTGCTATAGTAGTAATTGTTACCAAATTTGGTTGAAATCAACTGAATATTCTGTGATCACATAATTTTAATTTGTCCAGTGATACTATTTTACAAAATGGCGGACAAAAGAATTTTATGTTTACATATTTGAATGTTGAAATATACACAGACAGCAGAGAAAGTTTCATTCAAATTAAAAACACGGTTTCAACACTATACCATACAAAACTAAAATAGTTATATGGACGCCATTTTTATAATAAGTGTCTGACAAAAAACATCAGTTAACATAACCTACTGCAGTACTACTTATTTGCTGTATTTGGTAGGAATCGGCCAATAGTTTCTCAATATATAACAAAAAACCTTATATTTTCGTGTGGCACTACCTTTAAAAAGGACAAAAGAAGCTCAATGTAGACACATTTTTATGTTTGTTATATATACTCACAGCATACAAAGTTAAGTTGGAATTTATCAAATATTTTCGAAGACATAGCATACTATGCTAAAATTAATCCATGGCCGCCATTTTGAAAATAAGTCTCTGACATACTTGAAACATATCTGTACATATAAACTGCAGATTACTACTCGATTGCCAAATTTAGTAGGATAAGACAATCGGGATAGACGCCGCTCCCGTACTTGGAATATTAAATGTCTTGATATAGTCGCCGCGCGAATTTCCTGGCCATCAGCCCTCCCTCCTTAGCAAAACCCCTCTGCGCGACGCGAGGTGCTACGAACCTTCTGGCACAAGTCTGCTCATCCAAATAAGCCGTGACGTGCCTACGTTGTCGAGAGTCTGGAGTCGTGAACGGCCATTAGCACCAGGTGTGTGGTTATAGTCCGTTCGCGATTACTTCCAACTTTTCTGAAGCCCTGACAAAGTTCTCCTACCAGGATATTCCTCCGTCTCATGCAAACAAACCTTAAACGAATCTAGAAAATTACACCAAGGTACCACGCACAGCATCCGTGCGCAATAAGCGTAATAATATTTTGCGTAAGAATAATTTTTTACTAGGCATTACCAACACACCTATTAGACACAATATGCGCATAAGTTCACTTTAACAAAAAGTACGGTACTTTTATGTTAACACAAGTGTAACACGTTGTGATGCATTGGCCTATTCACGAAACAACCAAAGACGTCGTACGTGTAATGACTTCTTTGAAGGTTTCATTTATAAAATTTGAAGAAACCGCGAACAGACTATACCATCGGAACGAAGGGCGACGACACAACGACCTGCGAGTGAAATCTACGAGCATCAGGAGAGTAGAGAGAGNCTATACCATCGGAACGAAGGGCGACGACACAACGACCTGCGAGTGAAATCTACGAGCATCAGGAGAGTAGAGAGAGCGACTGACGAGCTGGACTGTGGGAAAGTTGGACTGAATGCGCGAGTGGCACACATTCGGAATGATGTTAATGTGTGGCAATGGACGCTTTGATCGTATACGTATAACTAATAACTGACGATCAATCGACTGTATCCAGTATAAATAAAGTGGTAAGGAAATTGATTAAAATTGAGATTTGGGGTTAAATATTGCGCCTACCAATGGGAATAAGCGGCGACAGTAGAGGTAGGTAGTTTGATGTTGTGTGTTGTCTACTTTTTTTTATAACAGTGTAAATGAATCAAGAAATTAATTTTAGCGCTTTTAATTTTATTAATATTTCCATCCCTCATAAACACGGACACTCCTCTTGCGACTTGTAACAAATATGCATATAACCAATGAGGGGAAAGCGTACAGTTCATACCAAAAGTATAGAGGCACACTCCCATCACATTTGGGTTTCCTAGTACTCCTCTACTACAAATTTCGACGATAAAACGGCATAAAATGGCAGAACTCTGTTTAAGTGGCTCGACGGGCCGTGAGTACACGAGCCATTCGCAGAATGAATTGCCATCGGCGTCATCGCGTTTACATCGCGATGTTTGTGTTCCAATGTGCCGTTAAGAGGATTAAAATGTAACGCAGCAGCATTCCACAGGGCTGCAAACACAATGATTTACTGCTTCATGAGTATCACGAGAGAAACATAAATCACACATATATGGGCCGTTAGGCTTTCGCCCCTCCTGAATGCTGGCAAAAGACCACTTTACTCATTCGAAACAGTTTTCATTAATATTTCCAGGTTGTTNTTTCGCCCCTCCTGAATGCTGGCAAAAGACCACTTTACTCATTCGAAACAGTTTTCATTAATATTTCCAGGTTGTTTTTCGACCCACGTATTTCATTATGTATAAATCACTGTTAGTTACGGCAGCATCACTGCAATGAAATGCTACTACTCCTGTCGATCTTAAATACGAAATACAGGCTTGCCATGTTACCCAAGAACAATAGGACAAAATACTAATTTAGATCGTCTTCTTGCTATTACATGCCATAAAATCACGAAAGAACTGACCCAATGACAAAACGGTATTTTATAGTTTCGGCGAATAATGGAAGATATTTTCATGTTTCGTGTATAATGATTGGTCAAGTGCTATACTTCAAAAAAACATTCATTTTTTTAAACTTGCATTTAGGCTTGTATCAATGTTCTTTACCGTGAATGTAATTACTTATTTCACAGACCGCCATGTTAACCATATATTAAAAAATAAACCACTGACTCTCAAATCAGCTCGTAACAGCCACTAAATTTGTTTCTTTGACCTCAAATAAATATCTACCTGCATCACAGAAATGATAGGGAAAACACATCATATATTGAATCTAAGACAGAAGACTTTCATATTCACGTGGAACAGATAACGACAGCATACGTGGCAGACGGATTCCAAATATACGCTGTATTGTTCACAAACGTAATTCACTTCAACTCATTAGTATAGTAAACACCTGAGGTGATGCCATAAAAAACGGTTTGTAGAAAGCGAATGTTACCAGGGCACAACTGTTTTCCTGGCAAAAAAGCTTTGTGTACTAATATGAATTAAAATTATTGTTACACGCGTCTCAGTTGGTATTCCATTTTTATTGCTAGCATTGATGCATCGTCTACAGGACCGGTGAAAGGCTGTTTATGATAAAATCAAAGTACTTGCCCTCGCTTGGTACGTAACAAAACCGAAAGGAGAGATTGAGAGATTTGGGCGGCTCTTAACATCGGGGTCTTGAGAGCCGACGAGGGTGAAGCGAGGTGAGTATGCAGCAGCGGCGGAATGAAAGGGCCGGGGGAAACGGGAGATCCCCGAGAAAACCCCCCGACCAGCGGCATCGTCCGGCACGATTCCCACCTGCGAAAATCCGGGAGCGAGTAGACTAACGACTACACCACAGCGGTCCCAAGAACGTCTAGGAAATTACTGCGCAAGTAGCAATCTTGCGTGCCATAAAATACGCGTGATCCATACGCATTAAACTTAATCTGTGTGTGAAGTAATGTAATTATTTGCTTACACTTCTGGTTAATGTAATTTTAAGACCTTCAGGTCAATCTCTATACGGCACGTACGTTTCAGTTTTAAAAGAAAACGGCTGGATTGTACGAGCAGTGTTTGATTGCACCAAGTAGTTAATGGCGATGTCCGCCGTGTACACTAAGCACCGTAACTTATTGAAAGTACCGCGTGTACACAAGCGGCGGAACCTTTAAACATGCTCTACATATTTGTACAACTGTTTTGAAAACGAGAGACAGCGACACAAACTCAACATCACAATTTTTACGCTGAACGTCAAGAAAACAACTCCCTTGAAATCCCGTGCATGCCCCATTTGACAAGCTAAATAACTATTTCCAAATTTATTTAACCGTTTTGGCAATGAATAATTTTCAATGCTCAACCACCCGAAGTTCGCCCTCATATCCCGAATTTCTACATTATAGTTTCCCCTCCCTAAACAGAGCAACTCAACGAGGGCAAAGACATTCCCATTCGCAAGCAGATAACTGTAGAAGGGAATATAACAGGAACCAATAATTGTGAACAAAGCAGGAGAACACTAAATAGCATAGTGGTAAGAAACGGACCCGTAAGAAATAAAAGGCAAAAGAACAATGCAAAAATATCTCAAATATTCGCTCTGCAGTATGCAATTACCGAAGAAGCTTGAATAGCCAGAACAAAGAAAGATGAAACATTAATGCGCGGATAAACACATCACGAAGGAACACGGTNAAAGGGAATATAGCAGGAACCAATAAGTGTGATCAAAGCTGGAGAACACTAAATAGCATAGTGGTAAGAAACGGACCCGTAAGAAATAAAAGGCAAAAGAACAATGCAAAAATATCTCAAATATTCGCTCTGCAGTATACAATTATCGAAGAAGCTTGAATAGCCAGAACAAAGAAAGATGAAACATTAATGCGCGGATAAACACATCACGAAGGAACACGGTAACAAGAGTACGGAAAAACAAACACGTCTGCCTTTTGATTTAGAAACAGAGGCAAAAGAAGCGTAGGCCCCGAGGGAAAATGAATACAGAATTTAACTTCCAGCAGTAAATGCGCGTTAACTGCAGAATACCGCCTAGTTCCTTGAACAACAGATGAACAACAGAAGTTCGTTCCCATGGCGACAGTTAAAACAAATAACGCTTTCCCTTCCCAGTAGATTTCTGGAGAAGNTGCGCGTTAACTGCAGAATACCGCCTAGTTCCTTGAACAACAGAAGTTCGTTCCCATGGCGACAGTTAAAACAAATAACGCTTTCCCTTCCCAGTAGATTTCTGGAGAAGGCGGTGTTTATTTTACAACTGCAGGGGGCGTCTTCTAAAGTTAAATCACTTTTATTGGGTGGGGGAACTGTCCTTCCTGCATCACGTACAACTGCGGGTAACAACGACTGCTTCTCAAACGAACTCAGTGTGTCAACCAGTTATAAGAGTGATCTGATCGGCTCTTAACAACGAGGTCTTAGAGACGAGAAGGGAGCAGCGCCGGAATGCAATAGCGGGGGAAACGGGATATCCCCGAGAAAACCCGCCGACTAGCGGCATCGTCCAGAATGATACCCACTGGCGAAAATTCGGGAGTTCCCAGGCTGGGTTTGAACCCGGTTGGTGGGAGGCAAGCAGTCTAACCGCATAGCCACCGCGGCCCCTCAACCAGTATATACTATAGTTATTAGTGTAACATTATCTTGCTGAGGGAAGGTAATATATACACACACATAACGCATCAATGGTACAACAATGACTGGTACAAAACAGAAAATGCCCAACGTTATTGAAATTTTAATATCTTTAATAACTTTCAGATTGATTGCATCCGTTAAAAAATAACTGCACAAATATGAAAACAGTTTTAGCTGGAAAAAATTTATCTACAAAATATCTAACAATTTTATAATGGAGAGATCTATGCTCTCATCATTCCAACCAAAGCCAAAATTAAGATTAAGTATTTTCAAGTAGGTTGCACGTAACAACAGAAACCAAACATTTAAAAAAAAGAAGCTCCTGCAGCAGTTGAGATACCCTTTCCGTCTCACATTTTGAAACAAACTGATATCACTCCATTAGTCAATCCAATGTAGCCATGACGACAAATTAGCACGGCAGTGTCTATTGAGTCACCCGACTATAGTCACATGCCGAGGTCCATCCAGTGTTGAGAAGGTTCAACATAAATGACGATCACCAGTTTGAAATCCACGTGTTCTGCGATTAGGAAACTACCCCGTGCCTCCTGCTTCTTATTTTAAAAATTATCAACTTACAAGGTTTCCCAGTAAACTTATAATTTCATAGGAACCTTTTCTACAGCAGCTGATATCTCGAACACGTCAGAACGTCTTCTTGAAAACAATAAACGCGTTGCGAGGCATTCTGCTGAGCTTACAAACAAGCACTTCACGACAATGCCCGACATTTTTCCAAGTTCGCCATAAGGCAGCAGCAACCAACCCCCACACGCCAAACAGGCCACAATTCCTACCTGCGTTTATGTAATATTCTGACAAGATACTGTGATTGCCAAAACTTGTCACTGACGCGTCAATTTTATTTAATTCTCACGGAACCAACAAAAAGAAGAACGGGAATGCCGAAAGCATTTATGAAAAAAAATCTTGGCCTTAAAATTTTAACTGAGTTTCCAAGCCAAAGAAACTAGACTTCCGCGAGGCGCTTGTTAAAACATGAATAACTTAAGGGGCCCGCCTGCTCAGAGAGCATTTTCCCGTGTATGAGGCCGAGAAGCGCAAGAGTCATAAGGACCACACTGGCGCGCGCTACAAGCGCACCATCGCCGCTACGCGCACGGCTCTGAACTGGCGTGCAGTGTTCTCTTCGTGCTGCGTGTGCCTATGCGACTTTAAGAGGGCGACCTCTATATCTTTATATTGTGAAAAGTCTGTAGGAAGGTTCGACACGTATCCCTCAAGTACTTTTGTGTCCACGCAACCCGTATATTTTGAGACACAGAGTTTTGAAGGGGAAAAAAAGCCGTTTCTAGTCATGTTAGAGTGCTCTGGAATGGTGTTTTTAATGTGTGTGTGACGTCTTAAATGTAATCTACATGCGTAGTCCGAAGTGTGTGTGTTCTTTTCGTGGTTCAGCACAATGGACGCACGTTTTATAGTTACGTAAAAAAAAAACACGTGGGATTTCAAACACTTTGCAACGCAGCTCGAGCGCCCGTGACTTTAGGCAACGGAACTCTTTTTTTTTTACGGTTGGACCATTTTGATAGGCGATGGTGGTGCGTTTATTTCAACACCAGGTTGCATGCACTGCGCACGAGAAATTTACGGCTTATGGCCGCAACATGCGATGTGGTTGCGAGCGAATAGGTCACTTATTCATATAAAACGTTCAGGTCCCGAGCTGCTCCGAGACAGAAATTTCCAGCAAAACCACGGAAAAAG
>NQII01001273.1:657197-683788 GCA_002778355.1 Clitarchus hookeri
GAGAGTTCTACTTCCAGGATATTCCTCCGCCTTACGCAAACAAAGTTTAACCATGTGTGGGAACGGTTACGTCCAACTTTTCTGAAGCCCTGCGAGAGTTCTACTTCCAGGATATTCCTCCGCCTTACGCAAACAAATTTTAACCATGTGTAGGAAATCACACCAAAGATACAATGCACCGCATTCGTGCGCACTTAGTTCTAATGATATTTCGCATAAGAACTATTTTTCTCTAGGCATTACCAACACAATTATGTTCTCTCTGGTTTTATTATCGTTAGTTATAAAGAAAAGATTGTAGTTTAGCAATACAATGTAATTAAAAGTCTAACTTAACCAAAAATAAGGTACATTTATATTACCACAAGTACAAAGTGCTTGTGATACCTGACGTATTTAGTAAACAACCAAACACGTCATACATAGCGTGATTTTTCAAATGTTTGATTTCAAAAGTGCTAAGAAACCGTGAATAGACTATAGTAACAATTTCAAACACCTCAAGTTCTACGTCCGGCCGCCAAGGAGCATCGCGCAGGCGATGGAAAATAATATAAACAAATGTCGCGTGTGTTCTGTTTCCTCAGGATTGCCAGCGGTGACTGTAGAGTTCGAATACACCAATCTGTTCATTCAAAAAAGATACAGCATTATATCGATATGGTTTAAAACACTGTTTCACACACAAATAAATATCGTAAACTGGAGCTACTTACAGCGATTTTTGTTGACGTTGACACTTTTCAACGACCACGTTTGTGTTTCAATGACCAAATTTATAAATTGTCGACAAAATATCGACTTCCATTTCTGTCCTCTGAAAAATGTATTTACAGTTTAACATTCCGTAGTTTTTCGAAGTTTATAACAGACATAGATGTTTACAATGACACCCATATGACAAATATTGAGGGTCATTGTGTCCGATTGGCTACTGTGTGCTGGCAGAAGGTTGCGTATTGACTGGGCTGCCGGCTGGCGAGTAGGTCATTTACTATCGAACGACGTTCCGACCATAGATTAACGATAAGGTAGACCGTTCATTTGTCTTCTGCGCATGTACTCAACATTGACTACCCCAAAGGAACACAACTGTCAAAGTCACATGGCCAATAATAATGGACGTGTTTGTTTGTATCTTAATTTTTAAATTACAAGTACTATTGTATAAATAAAATACTTTTGCCAATTTTAAATTAATCAAACTGCATTACAAATTGGTTAGAGTAACTACAAAAACCTTTCGAAGCACTTGTTTACTAAACAGCGTTCTAACCTCAAACCCAATCCACGCTGGTTTCGCTAGCCGTATTGGCAGAAACGCAGTTCAATGTCGGGACACGGAGATTGGTTGTGCGCAGCCAGCGAGATCGGTCTACCTCATATTTACTCTATGGTTCGGACATGTTGCTGGCGAGTGACGCCATTTTGCTGGCGTGTGTGATTGGAGTTGGCGGTACAAACGGCTGTTTCGCTTCTACATGCGTGAGTATTCGGCGGCTGGGCTATCGGGAATCTCACCTCTAGAAAAATTTACACCTAGATACTTGAAAAAACTCCCGCGCACAGAATAACTACGAAAAGAGAAGCAAAACATCCACTTGTACCGCGAACTCAAAACCACACACGCCGCTAAAATGTCCTTCAATGACCAGCAACATGGCGAGTTGTTCGCCGACCAGCGCCAAGGTAACTTACTTACCAGGCGGCAGCTCAGCCAATAGGGAATCTATCCCAGGGCTCAGTAGCCAATCAGACGTAAGGCCCGTTTCCGAAGCCTCGCGCAGCCAATCAGCGAACGGCCACGCCCTCACCAGAGGCGCTTTACAGCTGGTTCGAGGGCAATTGAGCTCTCTTGAAATCAAAGTTCGAAAAACAAAATTCCCTACTTCTAGCTGCGCGTTTATTCACGAACATGCGCTGCTTGGCCTGTTCCCAGTAAAGTTGGCAGCTATGAAGGAAAAGTAGTTCAAAGATTTACGGTTGTATTACAAGGGCAACGTTTTAAATTAATACTGAAATTCTTTAGTTTATTGTCTGTTAGTATGACGCAGCACAAGAGTATGAACGGTAATAATAGCGATATATGTTTACTTCCCTGGTAATTTCACAATGTCTCTTGATCCACTCGTAAATACTGTTACTAGATAAGTAAAAAATCCAGTTTTACATCCGGCGAAAGGATCCAAAACGGGCAGATAAATAGAACACAAACACGATGTTAACATAATTCAGCAAACCGCAAACAGCCTACACGCTTCTGCCTAAGATGGAAGATACAGCATGTGCGAACGTCCGTAAATTTCAGTCCGCGGCCTACAGCATATGAATACTGAATGAATAAAGATAGGAACATTTTAGGGACAGAATGCCGCATTAATAAAAAATTTATTTTACAACCTGGCAACACTGTATGACGTAGTATATCATATCTTGTAACCGGCATTTAAAATTTTATCATAGCTTACGCTTAAATAAACGGAAAGCATTGAAAAAATACATGTTTAGGATAAATAGTACGAAAACCATGGATAAATTAAAATAGCTAATACCAATACGAAAACTAAGTCGAACGAGGCCTGAAGTTATAAAGCTTACATAATAATGAAACTACCTTTGAAGATCTGCAAAAGTAACTTAAAGCCTGTTACACACGGTTCACTTTCTTGTACAAGAAGGTGTACGCCTTTCTTGTTCAAGTCAACTTCCATTGAGTGACTGACAAACTCGTTTGCAAGCGGCTTGCATGCAAGGGCTTGCGTGCTAGCTAGAACCATTTAGAGACTGTTCTAGTTTTCGTTCACTTTCCTGTGCAAGTAGTTTGTTTACGTTTGCATTTTGTACGTTTATTTATGCTGATGTTGTTAATTTGAGAGTAGAAAACAGATTTTAATTCCGTATAAGTGATTTGTTAGTTTTGTAAAATCTTTGTGTGATGATGTGTAGATGAGCGACTGGCATGCTGCAACATTGTAGCACCACCACTGTGTGCACAGTATCTACATGGGACTTGAGTACAAGAGGGTGTCCACCTTCCTGTTCAACTTTTGGTGATCACCTTCTTGTTCACAAAAATATGCCCGTCTGCGTAGGGCTTAAGTGTAACAGAGCTTCGGCGCATCTTATACTGTTCTCAGATCGTGAGAGTCAAACATCGCACGGCGGAATTTATTAATTAATATTTTTACAACAATTTTCATCCACGGTTCAGGTGACTGTGGCGGCGAATGTTGAGACGATGCTGTGTAAACTGCCATGCGAATGGGTTTCCACGCATTACCTCTTTTACTTAGTAATCGTCTCTGCAGGGGTGGAAAAAGTTGTTTGGCCAAGTGAGTACGTAATAAATATCTGGCGTTATCTTACACAAACGAAGCAGTGAGAATAGTTATCATTTTTGAATGTCACACGGCAGTAACCTATTATGAAACTGCCGCATGCCATCAGTAGCCAACCAGCGTGAAATATTATCTTTAGAGCTGAAAAATGTAATTTTCCAATTTTTTTCTTCCCATTTTCAGAAATGCAGCTGAACTACATGATTTTAATTATTAGCTATTTGTAGATCTAATTTCATTTCCACTAATGCAAAATGTGTGGCCAAAGCTCTCCTGCAAGCGGAATTGCAGGTTCAACTGAACAAACTGCTGCTGGCGGCAATACTTTTTTTTTAGAGGGGTGTTTTTGTTTGTCAAGTTTCTGCAGCGTAATTCTGAGATATTGAAACTGAATATTTTTTTTACGTATCCAGAGGAGAATCTCACACTAAAAATAATAATTGCACGAGTTGGTAGGTAACAATAAAGACATTCTGTCACAAGTATGTGTGTGGACCACGTTGGCAATGGTTAGTTGACGTTTAGCAGCCGGCCCATCGTCCATTGGAATTACGTTTTTCCTTATAGTTTGAAGCGCTAGAACTGAAAGAATATGTGCATGATTTTTTTTGCCAGCCAACATAAAATCTGGAATATATTCGCCTGATTTGGCATGAGACGAAATAAGCAAAAACTGCAAACACGCGCCAATGAAGTCAGTGCATCTGTCGATAACACTGCAGGTCCCTGCAGGGGTTAAACGAAAAACGTTTATCAGAGTTCCACATTCCAAGGGTGGGTAATACATTGTTTTAAAAAATGACCTTAATTTTACGGTAAATTGCTGCTAAAAATTTCGCTAGAAGTCTCCGTAAACTCTTCATAAAATTACAGATACGTTGCTTTTCAAAAACGGACTTCCTATAAATTTCACAGAACTATCCGTGCATTAACGGAACAAGTCCATAAATTTGCTAGTTAGTTTTATGTAAGTCCAGATTTTAAAAACTATAAACATATATATATATATATATATATATATATATATATATATTTTCATTATGTGGGTGTTTTATTGTGTATAAAAAAGAAACTTTAAAAAGTTAAAATATTTTATATCTGAGCGAGATTTGAACACAAGTCAAAAATTTGTACGTTTGTGATGCCAATCTTTCACCTGCGACCTCCTTGCAAGAATTTAAGGTATAACTTCCGTATTTCTAATGCAGTCATATGAGCAACCTATTTCAGTTTCGATTAATTTTTGTGTATTTTATGTGTTTCTAATATGTTACAGACGCTTGGTGCTACTTTTTGATGTTTGAAGGAATAGGCATTAGTCGTTACAGTGGCGAAGAAAACTTCGTGTCGAATCGACATTGTTCGCTCCCAAAACCCGAAGCAATAGTAAATATGGAGACTTTCGTATTTTCTATTTACGGAACTCAGCTCAGCTTTTCATCATTACGGACGCCGTTTCCGTGTATCTACTGCACACTTCCCTAAAAATACGGAAAATTTTAACATTGTATAGAGAGAGAGAACAAAAAAATAGTTATGTTCCAGTAGCATCATCTGAGTTAATAAATCCAAAGGTAAAGATGGGAAATACGAAACTGAAAAATAAAATATACAGAGATGCCGGCTTGCGCAAATAAATAATNAAAAAAAAAAAAGTTATGTTCCAGTAGCATCATCTGAGTTAATAAATCCAAAGGTAAAGATGGGAAATACGAAACTGAAAAATAAAATNGAACAAAAAAATAGTTATGTTCCAGTAGCATCATCTGAGTTAATAAATCCAAAGGTAAAGATGGGAAATACGAAACTGAAAAATAAAATATACAGAGATGCCGGCTTGCGCAAATAAATAATAGCTGTAGGGTTCTTTATAAGGTAGTAAAAAACAGCCGGAAAGATTTTATTTACTGCCACAAAGAGAAATAATAACTTGGTAACTCGACGTACAAATTTGAAAAAGAAGAGAGAACGAAGGAAAGAGACAGACAGAGAGAGAATCAGGCGGTGTTCTATTGGAAACAACTGACACTAACTTGGTTAAATATTTAAATTAACTTTTCCAGCAGAAGAAAAAAAAGTTCTATAAAGTTGACTTGATAGTTTAAAAATTATCACAGATGACGTTACTGAAACATAAAGCCAAACATGTCTGCAGTTATTTGCGACTTCACATTCAGTAAATAATAATTTTGCCAAGCAACACAAAAAAAAAAAAAAGCTGCAATGCGATATAAATTCCGTGTACAAAGTGAGGGTCCTGTACCTAGTTTGTTAACGTATTGTGCCACCCTCGTGATCAAAATTCCATTAAGTTACCAACAAAACCGTCGCCTCTCGAGTCTTTCTATTTGCGCCCCCCCCCCCCACCTTACATCTCTCGTTTGTATTGTGTTCCAAATAACCGGTTTCTACACTCCCGTTCACTCTCGCACTTCCACTCTAGAAATATACTAGTGTTATTATCGTTTTTTTTTTTTTGTTGATTGGAAGAGGCTCAATCGTGTTTTCGTTCACGTGAAGTAACGAAGCACATTTGCTCGCAGTCATCGTAGGCAATGGAGATCCAAATAAACAAGACAGCATCCAGAGAGCGTGCATCAAACTCTCATTCGCTCTCGCGCGCTCGCTCCCAGTCACGTGGAGCAGCACTCTCTGACGTCACATCCGAGTGAGCGTGCGCGAGCGTAAGTGTCCCGACTACGTGTTTGGAACACGGAGGGAGTACTCTCGCTCACTCGCCACTCGCCCCAACGCCTCTGCGCGGCGCGAGGGGTTCAACAAGCGCGTGTGCAAGTCTTTCCTTCGGAGACTCGCTTCAACGTCACTTTAAACGGCATGGCACGCTAATAAAGATGAAAGTATGGCGCGTTTCTAAACACAACTCAAAAGTTTTTGCATAGAACACTTAGCTGATGAAACTGATTCCGAAAACAACCCGTTTTCGCCATTTTCACGTCCAATAAAATAATACTTGGAGTCCGAAATTATAACCTGAAACATTTCTTTGGGCACGAAAAATGTCTTAAATTCTTTACGTGTTTATATTTTAAACCAGAAATAATTAATATAAAACAAACACGAAATAAACCATATCCACCTAATTTTAATAAAACACCAGCTAAAATTATTGAACCAGAAAGAGGAGCCCCTACATGAGCCCTAGATAATCATACATGAACAAAAAATATAGATATTTTAACTAAAAATGAAAAAAATACACATAAATAAAAAATTAAATAATAATAATTAAAACAAAAATTAAAGAAAAAGTTAAACTATCAAAAAGAGAATAAAAATATAAAATACAAACTACTAGCCGGTAAAAAATATCTAACCGTTCTTCTGATCACGTGTTTTTTTACCAGACCTCTGCAATGCATTTCATACGCCATGCCAAGCAGAGTCTCAAATGATTTTAAGAGTATAAATTAACATATATTAACATACAAATACCAAGTGAATAAGTGCATTTACAGATTAGGATATTTTTTTTTAGTCTATTTGCAGTTTCTTCACACTTTTTTAATCAAACCATTTAAAAATCACCCCTTATACGATGTGTTTGATTGTTTCCTAAATACCTAACGTATCACAATCATTTTTTACTTACGTTACCATAAAATATATTATTTTTGGTTAAATAGAAGTTTTACTTATATTTATTCATAAATTATAATATTTCATTCACAACTAATAAAAATAAAAGAAGGGATAAAATAAGTGTGTTGGTAATGCCTAGTAAGAAATAGTTCTTATGCAAAATATTATTACATTGAATGCGCACGAATGCGGTGCGTTGTCCCTTGGTGTAATTTTCTAAACTTAGTTATGCTTTGTTTGCATGATGCGGAGGAATATCTTAAAAGTAGAACATTAGTAGTCTTGTGATAGCATGGTCTTTCCGGGGGCATATGCGAGTTCGGCGGCGGTTTCGTCTCTCTACGTACCTGCTTTTATGGATGTTGGAAAAATATCGATGTATCGAAATGATATTATTTCAACGATACATCGATATAAATTGTCGATATATTTCAAATCTATTTTATCGAAACGTTTATCTTTTTCCGGGTATCGGAAATAAATATTTATTAAATGCTCTTTTAATATCCAGTGTTTTGAATACAAAAGTCGAATAAAAAAATTATTGTTTCTACTTTGACAATATGCACCATCAATAGGAGTTATAACTTTCTGCAATGCCTCGTGTCCTCGATATGCAATATTCCAGTCGATTTTTCATCTGTCAAGTCCTTTAATGTATAAAATATCGGATTCCGATGTACCGAAAATATATATTTTTCGTTCGATATATCGTTTCGTAAAACGATATCTTTATAAGTAACCAATAGAAATAATATCGATATTTTGTGCGGATATCAACTTTCCTGCCTGCTCTGTGCTGTCGCGCTCACCGCGGGAGAGTTGGT
Organism: Clitarchus hookeri; assembly: GCA_002778355.1. NCBI lineage: Eukaryota > Metazoa > Arthropoda > Insecta > Phasmatodea > Phasmatidae > Clitarchus > Clitarchus hookeri. The sequence continues at coordinate 664,963 of NQII01001273.1, forward strand.
TGCCGTTTCGTTTCCGGAAGACGCTCGCGCGGAAATCAAAGCAGCGCATTATTTCCAGGTGCTCCGGCGGCGCCACGAACGCCCACATCCGAGCAACTATTCGGATGCGAGCCTTAAAGCGAATCCTCCCTCCTCATTCCGTGCCTGAGCGATTCCCTGCGAGGGGAAATTGGAAATACTGGAGTCGCAGCGGCGTTCGACCCGCCGCGCGCCAGGGTTTAAAGGGGCAGCAAGGTGCAGGAGGGGGCGATAGAAACAGAACGCGAGGGCGAGCACGTCTGAAGCACGAATAAATACATGGAAACGAGAACCTAATTGCGCGCCGAGGCAAGCTTCTGCAGACTGCGACAGGGAAATAAAAGTACAAAGCCAATGACAAAACACACCTGGAGTGAACAGCGGATAAATATAACTTCGTGTGTCAACGCAACCTTGTTGTGCACTACCATTATTTCCCTGCTAGAACACAGACCCACTCTTTACTCTACAAACCATTCACGGAAAGTTGAATATTTTTCTGGGCCTTTTGTGAAAGCACGCCATTTTACGACATTTCAGTTCAGTACTTTTTACACGTGAATACAAAAACGTTGTTGTAAATGAGGTGCGTTGGGAAAAGCTACCTAAGGAGTGAAGGAAATAATGGGCACAAAAAAACCTCCAGTGACGTGTTTACTGCATGCAACGTACATTTCTAGTAATTGGCACACGAGTCAATTTTTTTAGTTGTTTTCTTTTAGTAGAAACCTACCGACACGATAATTAGTATAGGCTTTTTGCTATTAACCGAGCATTGTTGAAAACCCTGCTTAAGATCTACGTCTCATATGCGTCTCGTATATCCTTCAGCCACACGCAAATTAAATATTGCAACGGGTCTTATCACTGTATTCGTGCGTCGATCAACAGAAGCAGTGAAACCGTCAATTATAAACGTTAGTTACATGCAAATGCTTGCTGTTGAGTAAAAAAAAAATCTAAACCTACTAAATGCCCACACTGTTAATCCAACGTTAAGACACGGAACTTGCTTTCCCAATTCGCTGCCAACTTAACCGCGTTTTCAGTCCGTGGTCACGCTCAAATGCGCACCGTTACGGGCAGGTACTTTTTTTTTTTTTTTTCAAAGGTTGACTTCAACTAACCTCGAACGGAATGCAGGGCTATTCCAATAGTTTTCCCATCTGACCACTTACAAGACGTTACAATGCTTGACTGGCGACAGTTCCTTAATACAAGGTAGTGGCTCACTTATACATAGTTTATTTACGTGAAGATGTAATAAATGAAATAATATATACAGTACTTTTAATACAAATTTTACAGAAATGATAGTCGCTACTGCATTTCAATTAGTAGGACTAATTGTATTAATAATTAATTAATATATTTTNATTTTACAGAAATGATAGTCGCTACTGCATTTCAATTAGTAGGACTAATTGTATTAATAATTAATTAATATATTTTTTAAAAAAACTAGTGACAAAATATTTTTTCCCGCGGGCTGAATTGAATATCCCTAAAGGTTACGTTAATTTCGCTAATTCTTTTGTCAGCTACCATGATGACGAGCTTTTTTTCCTTTAATTCGTTCTTGGTTGCACGCGATACGCTCACGACATTTATTCCTGTTTATAACTTGCTGAAGAGTCGTTCTGGGCACGTCCAAACAACTGTACTCCGATCGTGAAATGGACACACAATGGGAAAAATATATATTATGTGACGGCCACAAAGTGTTCTGTTGGTGTTCATCCTGCCAAACACTTTTCTGTGGCGAACACAAAACTCTTTGTAGCCACCGCCCGTCGACTACGCNTGTTGGTGTTCATCCTGCCAAACACTTTTCTGTGGCGAACACAAAACTCTTTGTAGCCACCGCCCGTCGACTACGCTTCACACGCGAGTGTATACTCAGGCCGGTTTCAATTGTCCATCGACTGCTTCGCCCGTGAGGCGCCGCAACTAGCGCAAACTTGGTCACCCATCGGCACTGGACACTCATTTTCTTACATGTATACTAGAGGTCCAGAATTTTGTACGGCGGCGTGGCAAACGATGCGCTGTCCGACTGCGAAAGAAATATAGTCCATTCACGGTTACTTCTAACTTTTCTGAAGCCCTGCTAAAGTTCTACTTTCAAGGATATTCCTCCACCTCATACAAACAAAGTTTAACTGAGTCTAGAAATTTACACCAAAGGGACAACGCACAGTATTCGTTCGCAGTCAGTGTGATAATATTTCGCGTAAGAACTATTTCTTACCAGGCATTACCAACACACCTATTTTCTCTACGTTTTATTCATATCTATATATAAATAAATATTTTAATTTATAAATAAAAATTAAATGTATTTAAAAATAGCGTAATTANTTTATTCATATCTATATATAAATAAATATTTTAATTTATAAATAAAAATTAAATGTATTTAAAAATAGCGTAATTATATGTTAACACAAGTACATAGCGTGTTTCGGAAACAACCGAACACGTCATACACGGAATGAATTTTGAAAAGTTTGGTTTAATAAAAGTGAAGTAACCGCGAATTGACTTTACCAACACACGCGCGTTTAAAGTCTGTTCCCAAATGAATGCAGAATTGTTTCACGTTTCTAGCTACGATTTTATCAATGGACAGTTTTTCTGCAGCAAATTTCAAAGCGGAGCGGTCTACAAGTCTCGCAGTTCTTCGTGTAGAAAAGCCACGTGGAAAAGTCTTTTTTAGCCATGTTCAAGGACTTCAAAGTAATGTCTGCGACATGCACGCGAGGTTATCTTGAAAGTTACATTCAAGATTAATCTGAAGCGTATTTTCCCAACAGAAGAGTGCTAGCACGCACCAGCAGTTTCTTATTTTCTTAGGGGCCGCGGTGGTGTAGTGGTTAGGCTACNTTTATTCATATCTATATATAAATAAATATTTTAATTTATAAATAAAAATTAAATGTATTTAAAAATAGCGTAATTTTATGTTAACACAAGTACATAGCGTGTTCCGGAAACAACCGAACACGTCGTACATGGAATGAATTTTGAAAAGTTTGGTTTAAAAAAAGTGAAGAAACCGCGAGTAGACTTTACCAACACACGCGCGTTTAAAGTCTGTTCCCAAATGAATGCAGAATTGTTTCACGTTTCTAGCTACGATTTTATCAATGGACAGTTTTTCTGCAGCAAATTTCAAAGCGGAGCGGTCTGCAAGTTTCGCAGTTCTTCATGTAGAAAAGCCACGTGGTTAAAGTCTTTTTAGCCATGTTCAAGGACTTCAAAGTAATGTCTGCGACATGCACGCGAGGTTATCTTGAGAGTTACATTCAAGATTAATCTGAAGCGTATTTTTCCAACAGAAGAGTGCTAGCACGCACCAGCAGTTTCTTATTTTCTTAGGGGCCGCGGTGGTGTAGTGGTTAGGCTACNCCAACAGAAGAGTGCTAGCACGCACCAGCAGTTTCTTATTTTCTTAGGGGCCGCGGTGGTGTAGTGGTTAGGCTACTCGCCTCCCACCAAGGCGAACGGAGCTCGATTCCCCGATTCCCCGCATGTGGGGATCGTGCCGGACGATGCCACTGGTCGGCCGGTTTTCTCGGGGATCTCCCGTTTACCCCTCCCCTTCATTCCAGCGCTGCTCCATACTCACCTCGCTTCACCCTCATCGGCTCTCAAGACCTCAGATCTCTTCGCTCATTCACTCGCTCTTATTTTCTCACGCCTATTTCATATTTTCTATAACGCATGCGTCACACAGCCGGGGTTGATTGATAAAATGCTTTTTATTGACCGCGTGAACAAATACAAGAATAGGAAGAATATAAATACAGTCATGAATAGTAACCATGCGGCGTATAACATACACTCTTCTGTCAAATGGAAATTGTTCTCGGGGGATCCAACTGCAGAACTTGCCGCGAAGAACGCACGTGCCACTGGCAGAGCTCCTAGCCCGCCGCGGGCAGCCATGGTTCGCGCTGGTTATCCACGCTCGCAGACTCGCGCTAATGACAAAGAACAGGAAATATATCGAAAATGCAATTAACGAGGGAGCCCTGGAAATAAACGAGTAACCTCGGGACGGTAGTCACGTCACGCAGCAAGGACGAACAATGCCACGCAGAACCGTTGTGCGTGCAAATTTTTTTTATTCAAGACCGTGGAACCAGTAGCTATATTAAAGAAAAAAAAAAAAAAAAAAGGCTTCGCAACTGCAACTCCTGGAATTGTAAAACTCTGACTTCAACCTTCGACTAATGTCTTTGATTTAGGAGCCTGGGAAGATTCATGAGTTCAATAATATATATGCAGGCTAGACTGTTAATTCCACAGTTCTATGTACGCCCGAGCCTCTGTCATTTGTTCATTGGCTATCGCCGTAGCTAGGAGCCAATGTTACGTTTAACTACTGAACAGGTGCCACGAACCTACGTATAGTTCAGCGGTTAACACTCTGAAATCTGTACAAATCTAAAGTGATTCAAGACAAGTGTTGTTTCTGAAGTTTAATGGCAATGGCGTAGTGGAATTGAATTGAAATTTTGATAGGATCTCCACTGTCTACCATGACAACGAAAATTGTAACCAATCGTTGTTTCTGTGTCGCTCGCTGTCTAACTGGATATCCGTCTCTTGTTCCATATAAGTGCTTATTTATATCATCAGTTTTTATTGCATTTGTGTTTATCATCCATGTACTGTCAGTAGTGGGTCACTTGTACCCAATATTGTCACAGAGTGAATAGATAAACAGAAACAAAACGGCGTGGCGGTTCCTTTGATGTTGTGCTACCTATTCTCTGATTGGCTGCGCGAGGCCCTGTGTCTGATTGGCTAACGCATGCTGCGAGATCTGAATGCCCCGTGTCGGCAGGGCCGCCAGCTGGCAAGCAGGTCACCAGGCGCTGATCGGCGGACATTTTGGTGTCCGGCGACGCCATTTTACCCTCGCTGACGCGTGCGGCTGGAGTTCGCGGTGTAAGCGGCTGTCTCACTTCTGTGTTCCCGAAGTACAATGCGGCCGTGGTCTGGGAGTTTTCTCGGCGTGCTCCCATGGACTACCTCCGCCGCTGAGCCGTCGACATCTCAAACTCGACCTCTTCCCAATCTCCGGGCTGGCCGAAGCAAAAGTTTCGTCTCTCGCGTAGTGCCACAATCTTCTGTCATCCCCTTCTGTCATCCTCCTGGCGGGTTCCGAATCATTCGAATATTATAAAATTGCGGATTTGTTATTTCTCCAAAGTTCTCCAGAATGTGTCATAAAATGCGGACCACTTGAAAACAAGCAACCTAAAAGTTGAAACGTTTCGAATCTAGGTTGTCGTCTAACAAATTCGCATTTTTCAGGCGACTGCGTAGTTAAAAAAAATTACTACTGTACGTGTATTTACCTTTACTCTGCTTTCTGCACAAACATGGTCAACGAGATTGCCACCAACCCGTAATATTACAGCCATCGTCAATTCCGGAAAAAAACGCAATTCAAAATTAGGGGTGAGGGAACAACAACTTAAAATTTAATGGGGGTTTTACTACCATTTATAGGTTGCCACAATTCTGCAGTAATATTAAAACACCACCGGAATATAACTGTTGAGTTATTCAAAGCATACGAATTTGAAGAAGAAGAAAAAAGGGGGGGGGGCGGAGGAGAGAATGAGAGAGGGAGAGAGAGAGAAGGAAAGAGACAGACGTCCAAACTAAATGTGATTAATAAACTGTTGCTAGCGCACTGCCACGGCACGTAAGTACGACTATAAAAACATACTGTCGGCGTCAAACGTTGTGAGTCCTAGTTCACCTCCGACTCCCCTCGCAGGCCATTGGGGTTGGCCTGTCGCGTCACCCCCTAAGACCGCAAGGTGTACCGTTGGACGTCGTGCTACGCATCCTGCAAACATTCGACTGGCAACTTAAAACATAAGCGTTTGAAAGGTACATCAACGCGTCCATCGCAGACATTTTTGTTTTGTAGCGTAGTTTGTTGCGCGCCAGCGTACGGTACTGGATGTTCCGGTTCAAGTCCCGGGCAAAGCGCGGATGTATTAATTTTTTTTCAGCTACACGTCTTTAAATATGTATTGGCGTGAATACGAATTTTTTTACAAAGGTGAGTGCGGATAACCTTAATGTCATAGTCAGTACTAAAAATGAATGTCATATTTATACTCAGTTTGTCAAAATATTTTATTTAGTATCAAATGATAACCAGTAAAAAGCAATTTAACGCAAATGAAGAAGTAGTTTCACTGTAATTGAATAATTTTATTTAAAACTGCGCATTAACATTAAAAACCAGTAGGTAAGACAATTGTGCGAAAATATGGTTTGCAGGGGTTGGTGACACAATCGATAGACATATCGTTACGAAGTTAGTTAACTTATTTGTTCGCCAGTCAATAGAATATTTCTGAAAAGCGGAATTAAAAAGTCTACATATAATTTAAATCTGGAAGATTCCAACACCTAACTGAGTTAGAGTTTCATGCAATATTACTGTATGTAATTAGTTTATTTTGTCTTTATTTTCTGCTGGCGCAGTTAAGTAAATGTCTGCCTTTTCTACCACTTAAGTACAGCAAATATGCATACATTTCAATACACAAATACTAAATCAGTTAAATATATTCTAGAAGAAAAAATAATTGATGTACACTTCTCAATAATGTAAGTTGTAATACAAGGCTATCTTTGTAGTATTAAAATATATGTTTTGATGATTTCACAAGAAAACTGTTTGTAGTTTTTCAAAGCATTTTCTTGGCAACTGGGTTTCCAAGGATTTTTCTTGTAATAGTACAAAACCAATTGTAGAGTGTACAACTTTTCAACGGTCTCTAATAAATAAACAGTAAGTAGCCAATGCCTGGCCGAACCAATTGGTCAATGGATCATAACTGGAGTATTTTCCTTTTCATTATCTTAAACAATGATTCTAGCTGTCGTGTCTTTTTTTTTTTTTTAATTTATTCGCGTTATAAGGCTGATTATGGTGATTCATGAGAAATTATGCCAAATTCTGCCGGCGAAATAACTATGATCTAATGATCATAAGAGTAACTTTGACCTATGCTGCCTGAGTTCCGGCGCTAATCATACACGCCTGATATAGAGATTGTGGTATCATTTATTAATTCTCTATCCCTGAGAAATAAATCATACTCATATGAAACCTAAAATAATGGGTAGTCACGCGAGCCAGCACACGTGATGACAGACAGCTACGTGGACACGACACGGCGTGCGGGCGTAGAATCGGTGTCGCCGAATTTCATTTAACTACAATTATCATTCCAGCGTGGACATAATTATCCTACAGAGACCCTAAATTATCGTGGACGTGTGAAAATTACAGCTGACGATGGCGATTACGCTCCAACATCTGACTCGTATTTCGCGCGCCCGGTCGGGACATCAACACACAATTCAGGTATATCAATTAAAGGCGCAATTTCAATATGAAAATTAGTGGTATTATTTATAGCCGTCATTAGCCCCATGAACTTAAAGTCTAATTATTGTAGCGTGAAAATTTTACTACTTGTTACTAAACCGTTTACTTTTGAGAATTCCCACATACATTTTTTTCTTGGCGTCGTGCACTTATTCCAGAGTACTCCACTTATTGTACCATTACCATCAACAGCAGGATTAGCGACGTTTCGGAATATTTAACTTGGGTTGGAATTAGAGTGTTAGGTGGCATATTTATTACATTAATATGTATTCGGCAGAGATATTTAAAGTCATTGATTGCTTATTCTACTGTGATATATATATATATATATATATATATATATATATATATGTGTGTGTGTGTGTGTATGTATATATATGTATATATAGGGTTGGTTTTATGAGGGATTGTTGGGGTTTATTTGGTTCGGAACAACAGTGTCAACTATCAAATCAAATTCCGTGAGAACTCTTTACAGTAGGGCAGGTACAATCGACACCATATTGGATTTTCGTTTTTAGGAGAACTAAATTTGATTTCCACAGATGTTTTGAAAATTCGCTCATAGCTTATTTCCTACTTATGTTAGCATGCGGTGCAGATACTAATATACAGGTAAAAAAAATGATACCATTAAAATAATATCGTACTTAATTTGTGAACAAGTTTTCGTCGCCCTGCAGAAAGGATAGTGCGCATTGTGAGAATCAGTGAAAGTTTGAACAACTTCTTGCCTGTAATGTTGCTTGGGGAAGCCTAGTAACACATACCCTGAAATCAAAATTCCACTTTAGATGGCAACCTCGGCCCTTAAGTAGCTTCCTTGTTAACTGATACTGAGAGCCACGTTTCATCAAGATAAAAGGTAAAACAATAAAAATAAAATAATTTAAGACAAAAGTGAAATTTGGTGTATACAAAACTCGTTGGTTATCTTGCCACTGCTCCAGTTCACGTCTTAACGTAACGTTGATAGGGGAAACTCGGTGCGGCTTTCCTGTCTCTGCTCATCCTCCACGAAGCAGCTAACGCCACGAAGTGAGGCCACTCCACTTACCTGAAACAATACAAAAGAAATATTCATTTAGATCATAGTTCCCGTAATGATCACACAAAACTAAACATAATGCACTGTTGGTGCAATTGTGTCTAAAAAGATATAACGCAAGATCGCATTTTAACCCTTTCATTCAAAATAAATATATAATTTTAGGCGTTGCAACAAACAGATATTTTGTTCGGAACTGTACTAATATCCAGACGAAGCTTTGTCTTAAATCGGGACCAACATAAATCTCTCTGTGCTTTATGTTACTGGCAGTAGTGGTTTATGAGGCTACGTAACATAGTCTCAGCAGCGAATGATGTCTCCCACACGTGGGGAACCTTCCGCATTGGACGGTATGTTCTGCTGTGTACAGTGCTGATGACCATTCAAGTCACTTCATATGCAACGTCGCAGCTAGAGAACACTGTGACTGAAAGGGTTAAAATAGCAGGTACTCTGAAATCCAGAGAAACATTTTATTTCTGCTAAAAGTTATTTTTACAGAAAGCCTATTTTTTTTTCTCCCATAGTAATTTGTAAGCATTCGCAGTGCAATTTAAACAAACGTACATTTATTTTTTCCAGTATACGACTTCCTGATAAATACAGACCCTACCATGAAACCACAACAGTGTTTACTCCCTGAACAAAAAGTCGTTACAGGAAAACTGTTAACCAAAGAAGGGTTATCCGCTATTCTATTTCTACAAGTGGGGGTTGATTTTTCTTTGCAACAGAAGGATGATAAAAGTGTACTTTCGACTTTCGTAATTAGTATACGAAGTCACTTATTCGAACAGAGTTTTAGTGGCAGAACACTATAATTCGCACCTTGAGTGTAAGGTTATCGGAACTCAAAATGTTTCATATACGGTAAATGAGAGTATATAAATTATTGTCCATTTTTATCAAGTTTTTACAGTGCTATGTTAGCAAGTGAATATGAAATATAAAACTGTGTTAATGTATACGGGTTGGAAATTAAGTACTTTGGAAAAAAAATGTCTGAGTAAATATAAAACGTTAATGTATATATTACGTAGTTCAACACACATTTATTATTATGCCGTACGTCCAGGAAAGGTAAATAGAATGCTGCGACAATTTTTCACTGTCAAGTAATAGATATTATCCCCCTTCTGAAACACAAAAAAAAAAAAGTCTATTTTATGAGTTACTGTAGTCTTGCAATCAGGGTGCTATTACCACAGACACGAATATACAGAAATTGTTTTACAGCAAGTTTTGTTTATATATTCTCGAAAAAAACCACTAAGGATTTATAACCTAGAACACCGTATTTCAGTTATCGTTTGTGTAGATAAAATAGTAAGCTACAAAAGTTATTTATTTTAAAAGTTAAGGGAAACTAAACCGTACCTCTATATTTTCAACAAGCAGGCACTCCTCTCGGTTTTTTTTTTTACGTAAACGACGACCATCAATGACGCGCACAACTGGCCCGGGTGCAATGGCACAAGCAATACGTCTCACTCTCTCGTGTTAACTCCCACGCGCCACTGACAGACGATGTGCCCGCCACGCGCCTTCTGCCATCATCCGTAGCATTGTCCCCTCCCATAAAAACCTCCCTTCCCACGCCACAACCTCACCCCACCCCCCACGCGGAAATATTCGATTACCGTTTGACTTTCGGGAATGTCATCAAACGAATCGCCATATTTCAAACCTTCACGAATTGCGCCTCTCTCTTGGACTCTCACATACATCACCGGGTTTTTTTCTTTGCGGGGGGTATAAAAACGGGGCGGTGCTTTTTTTTTAACAGCGGGTGGCTGGGGGTGTAGGACTGGGAGGGGGAGATGAAGGGTTCCAGCGCGCAGGTCCCAATATCTGGCGACCCGACGAATGTGATTTGTTGCGTCGTTAGAGTCGCGTTTGCGCGGCCGTTTTGCGCGCCGCACGACTCTAGGACGTAACAATAACCCTCGATTGTCTGTCGTTCACCGCCACCTCGCTGCTCGGGGAGAAGGTATTAATGTGCGATGATCCCCCTCGGTGTGCCGTTCACGAATGACTCCATTTAGTAACGGCGGGGCAATATGCCAGGGCACTAAATCTGCATGAGGTAAATGCATCGATTACCACCGAGCCAAAGTTACATTTACGTTACAATATTAAAACTGATTTAACTGCCAAAAAAATATTTTCTACATTTCTATTAAATTTAGTATTTTTTTTTTTTGTGATACGATAAGTCTGATTAAAGTGCAAAAAAAAAATGTGCCAAGATTATTAACACAAACTAATTAAGATAGTTACGAAGATTTTTCATTTACGCTTTTAACATTGTGTAATCTACATGTTTTGGAAACATCCCAAAAATAACAGCAGCATTTTTCACATAAATTGCTGCACATTTTTTCTATGGCACAGATCACTTAATAATACAGAGGCTTATACAGCGAACTCCAACCGCACGCGCCAACAAAATGGCGTTACTGGCCAACGATATGTCAGAACGCCGTTCGCCATTCAGCGCCTGGTGACCTACTCGCCAGCCGGCAGCACAGCCAATAACGAGCCATTCGCAGCGTGCAGTAGCCAATCTGACACGAGGCCCGTTCCCAAAGCTTCGCGCAGCCAACCACAAAATGGGCATAGTCTAATCGCGATTTCTTCACACTTTTTGAATCAAAACTTCGAAAAATTACTCTGTGTATGAGGTACTCGGTTGTTTTCTAAAATGTCGCTTATTACAAGCGTTTTGTACTCGAGTTACCGTAAAAGTTGGTTAAATAATTACTTTTAATTATGTTATATCTACAAATTGCATTATTTCTTTTATAATGAATATGAATAAAACAGGTAGAAAATAGGCGTGTTGGTAACGCCTAGTAAGAAATAGTTCTGATGAAAAATATTATTGAACTGAGTGCGCCCGAATGCGATGTGCTGGCCCTTTGGTGTAATTTTCTAGGCTTAGTTAAGGTTACTTCTACTCAGGTTAGTAAGATCAATGTTCAAAGTTTGGAAACCAAACATTTTCGCCACTAGGTAAGCGCTAGTGTCGCATGTGTACTAGATTTTCTCTATTTTCAACGTTAGAAAACAGTTTAATTGTTATAATCATAAATCAAATATAAACAACTTCGTAAGTAAGTAAGATCATTATATTTTATTATTCACGTAGACTAAAATATTTAATATATAAAGTTACCTTTTGGAACACTACGCCTCTAGCGGCAGGAATTTTCCCAATGCCGAACTCTCCCATGAGAAATCACGTTTTGTTCATAACATGAGTAGAATAAATCTAGTAAAGCTTTGTTTGCATTAGGCGGATGAATACACTGGAAGTAGAACTTTGGCAGGGCATCAGAAAAGTTGTAAAAGTAACCCTGAACTGACTGTAGTCAAAGAGCGGCGTGTTGTCCTACATTACCTCGGCGACCTGGGAGCCCCTGCGGCTGCTAGGCGCCGCTCGTTGAACACAACGACCACGGGAAGGAAGAAGCACGTCGAACCACACGAGCCGCGGGCTAGCTACGGGCCACTAACCGCTACACGACCACGATCATGTGCGAGGCGGATTGGTCGAGAAGTAAGCTTCCCTCGTGGCAGAGACCTGCGCGCTGCAACCGAGGTATAAGTAAATGCAAAACGCCTACTTGTGATGTCCAAATGGTGGGTCATTTGCCACCAATCGTTTGCTGCAAAGTGCCTTGCTTCTCATTCCGCCCGCTTCCTCCTCGCTAATGATCAGGTGTTCAGGCTTGATTCCCGACTGGTCCTCTCGACACGTCGCAGAACAGTTACGTATGTGGAGGTGAAACGGCACGGCGGTTTCTTTCATGCAGGTCGTTCATTGGCTCTGGAAACGGACATTGGGTGTCTGATTCGTTATCAAGTGCTGACTGGAGAAGGACGTCCCGCCATGTTGGCGGCACGTGTTGCTTGAGTTGTGGTTGAGTCGAGTTGAGAGATTTGAGCGGATCTTAACAGCGAGGTCTTGAGAGCCAATGAGGGTTAAATGAGGTGAGAATGGAAAAGCTCTGGAATGCAAGGGTGGGAGAAACAGAAGATCCCGGAGAAAACCCGAGGATCAGCTTCATCGTCTGGCACGATTCCCACCTGTGGAAATCCGGGTGTGACCCGGCCGGGGATTGAACCCGGTTCGCCCTGGTGGGAGGCGAGCAGTCTAACCGCTCAGCCACCGCGGCCCCTGCCTCTGTGGTCTTCTATACCTCGCGGACACGTTGTGGCGCGGCCATGTCAAATTACGAAGGCAGGATGAGTCTGTGGTGATATGTAGGACCCTATCGTTTCTCATCATTATTTTGTAACATACTGGGTGTCATAAAAGTATGTGTCAGCTTGATGTGTGTCAATGGACCTTCACTAATCCGACACTCCCTGAGGAACTCTGAACCAATGAATGGTAATCATGTAGCACTCTGGTGGCTATACATTCTGTTTGGCTGAGTTGAACATGGGATTGTGTTCTAAATTTGGCCGCGGCCAATGAGAAAATTAGAGCTGCTTCAGGACTATGGAGCCTATCATGGTGAAGTTTTATAACACGAAATCATAGGGTCTCTAGAGATTCCCCATTACTAGGGGCAGTGATATTTTGCGAAAATATTTCCAGACAAGATACAGCCCAAAGCAATGCAGGGTCGTCCAGCTTCTATGATTGGCTAAAAAATGTTCTGGCCCGTGTTAACCGTTTGGGCACGAATCACGAAGGTTCAGTGTCGGAGTTACTTAGTCCTGAGTGGCTTGGTCAAAAACGGACACGGCACCACCAGCCAATGGAGATATAACAACCGCTGAGGTGTGTATATAGTATTGAAGTCTACTGCGTGCTCCGATTTTTACGCGAAAAGTCAATGGCTCTACCCATTACAAGTTTGCAACGAGCGAGTTTTGTCTCGTAATTTCCGCCATCCCTTAATGTGAACACGCACGAGGGGAATTTTCAGGTGAGTTCGAGTGCTCGCTCGTAAAAACACTTTGGTCGCTCAAACTGCATTTGGTATTCGAAGACTCGAAAGCTCAAACCGGTCGGACTGCTGTGAGTAGCGAACGAGAGGACTGTCCAGTTCGACCGCTTTCTTACGTCACTCATAACTGCGGCAACGCTGGTACGCTAAGTTCACACCACAACTCTACCACGCGAGTGTTCTGTAACCATCAAATCATAAGTGAACTGTGCTCTACGCTTTAACTTATTCATATGACAGTACTTATGGAAACCGTCTCGCGGCTTAGAAACGAGGCAGCGCTAAGGGCGTCCAAAGTACGAGCATCGAATATTTGGCCGCCTTTATGTGCAGTGTTTCTCGCAGTCAACTCGCCTCGAAAGAATTTTCAGCGGTAATCATATAATTTTATGGTGTAATCATAAAGACGAAGGTGTGCTGCATGTAATTACGCTAATTTAAGTAGCCTGTACCAAACGTTCCACACCAAAAAATTATTGCAAAAAAACTTGTATTAGCCTCTTTTCACACTGTAAAAAAATAAACTCGTATTAGCCTCTTTTCACACCGTAAAAAAATTTAGTAAGTTTTACCGAGAAATTGTTTGTAATTTTACAAATGCTTGTAACAGTAGGAAGATTTCTCTTGTAAAACTACTCGTTTGTAAAACTACAAGGGCCGTGTTTGTAATGTACCTGAAGAAGTGTTTGTACTATACTGACCCTGTTCACAAGCTTCAGCAAAATGGCGGACACTCAACAACGTAAAACCGTATATGGTTGTGCAAAAACTATAGATGATGCCAAGTGTAATTACGTGTAAAAAAAGTTATTGCCAGTTTTAATAACGTAAATCACTTGAAACAACTCAAATAATCAAAATAAAAGGACAACTTCAATAAAACGTGACCGTATTATTCATTAACTTTTAACGTTTCCTAGCCCCTCAGAACTCTTAAATCGGCTCTCAAGAACTCGATAAAAGCCGTCCAAATGTCTTAACTCAACAACAGAACACTCAGAATGAAATTAATGTATCTATTCTTTTTAACCAAATAAACTCATTAAAATTTTGTAAGGACTTTTGGTTATACATATTTTAAAAATAAGTGTTGCGTACTTAAGTCAAGTTGGTCTTGTGGTTAAGAATTCCGGCTGATAGTATAAAGGGCGCGTGTTCTATTCTCCGTGCTTGCTGATTTATTTTAATAGTAAATTACAATTTAAAATTTTTTTAGTTATTCTCTGTTATTAATTCATCACCTTTGTTTCCCAGAAGAAAATAAATAATTTTATGTACGCTTCTCAAAATGTAAGTTGTAATACAAGGCTATCGTTTGTAATATTAAAAATATATCTGTTGCAGATTTTTCAAGAAATTTTTTTGCAGTTTTACAAAGGATTTTCTTTGCAACTGGGCTTCCAAGGATTTTTCTAGTAAAAGAACAAACACATTTTTAGACTGAACTTTAAAAAAATTTACATTAGGGACGAGTGGGCTGCCAACCATGAATGGCGGTGGATAGCAGGCTTATATATCTCAGTACTTTAAAAAAATAGTTCATTTCCTAATTCTCTTCAATATTGAGGCCGCGGTGGTGTAGTGGTTAGACTACTCGCCTCCCGCCTAGGCGAACCGTGTTCGATTACCGGCGGGGTCTCTCCCGGATTTTCACATGTGGAATTCGTGCCGGACGATGCCGCTGGTCAGTGGGCTTTCTCGGGGTTCTCCCGCTCCCCCCGCCCCTTCATTCCGGTATTGCTCCATACACACCTCGCTTCACCCTCGTCGGCTCTCAAAACATCGATGTCATGAGCCGCCCAAAACTCTTCTCTCACCAATACTTTCAATACTGTTTTCAGTGGAACTTTTGATTGTTTAAAACAATACGTTTGTGGTTTTTTTTTTGTGGTCGTCCATGAAACAAACTCGGGACCTTCAGCACGCAATTCAAGCACGCCGGTCACGACAACAAACGTTCGGAACTCCCCCTCACTACCAGCGACATGAATCGGACGTAACGGTTCGCAGCTTTCCGTAATTACCAAATCACGCGCCACCACTTTCCCGGGGAAAGTTTTACGAGGCACCGCGCGACCTTCGGAATTCGCGTTACTACGTGGGGTGCACGCGGAGCCGACACGCAACCTTAGGAAGAAAATATTCGTAGCCATAATTACGGAGTGAAACAGCTAAAGATGGCATGGCATGGCAACCGGTTTGACCTATTCAGGCCACTTCGGAGCTGCCTACGTGGAAGCGTTACGTAAGTAATTTATGGAAAACCATTTGCTTGCGTAGCTATGGGGTTAACGCCTGAATATTATATTCGGCGATGAAGCAGAGCAATTCCACTTAAGAAACTTAAACGTAAAGGTTACCATAAAGACATTTTCATCTTGAGGTTTCAAGATTGACAGCCTTCATCCTTCCAGACCCACTACAATTTATGATTTCTGATTCTGTAATTAATAAACTTTTGGATCTGTGCCTTGCAACAGAGTATAGGTTGTTCAGGGTAAACTAAACACTTTTGAAATCAACGTTTGAAAAATGTGTCACTTACATGCCTTTTAACGGGAACACCACCTGGCATGCGCCCAGTAAAGCTGATAGCGTCGGAGGGAATGTAGTTCCCTGTCTTAACGTTGAATTAAAAGTGTCAGGGTACACATTTGTGAATACCGAAATGGTTTTATTTTGCTTTCTGTTTTTTTTAAAGCAAATAAATTTCATTATTAGCGAATTCGAGAAATACTTACTTTTTTTAATAATTTCACAGATTTACTTTAAAGACGCATGAATAAAGTGACGTGGCCATGGCAATGATAATTTTACATATAGTGGAAGAATACATTGTTTCTGTACGAGTAGAACTTAAGCAGGGCTTTCAAAAGTAGGCCTACTCATTTTACCGTGAACAGCCTTTCATTAAAAAATACAGGGGTGAGATAGCCGCTTATTCCACTAAACCCAGCTGCATATGCCAGCAAAATGGCGTCACCCGCCAGCAACATATTGGAACGCCGTTCGTCGCCTGATAGTCTACTCGTCAACCGGCAGCCCAGCCAATAGGAAACTTTCCACAGCATGCAGTAGCCAATTAGATGCAAGACAGGTTCCCAGAGTCCAATCAGAGAACGAGTACGCCAACATCAAAGGAAGCGCACTTTCTATTGTGTGTTGTAATGCTAATACCAGGACACTCCTGAACGTAAAACACAAATTTCTTGGTAGAAAAATAATGAATATTTTTGTACTGATATTACAGTATCATTAAACTAAATCCCGGTAAAATATTATTAAGAACACCTAATTTTAGCAAAAAAAAAAAAAAAAGTATTCAGCGAAGGTTAAACTTTAATACCCTACATGGCCTACATACACACCCTGCATATTTGTTTAGGTTGGCCCCGCGTCTTTGTAAGATGACATTTTGTTATACGACTCAACCAATCAGAATTACGTTACTCCGATTGCTGAACGTCTGTGAATCGCAGGTAGAAAGCTAGTATGGGTAACTGTTTAAATAATCCTGTAATAGTATTTTGAAATACAGTTTGTCTGTTTTTTTTTGTTGCGAGAATTGTTTTATTTGTGTACCATGTCCACCATCACTGACAACAAACAAACGAACAGACGCGAAGATTTGCACGAAAGTGCACTCAAGGCTGCAGCCAGATGACAATGGAAATCTTTCAGGGTTCATTTAATTTTTGGGTTCAGGTGTTGCAAATAATACAATTTTATGATCCGTGTTGTACTTCATGCTACCACAGCACTTGTTCCGTTATTACAGCCAATAAGCTGTAGACTTCATGTTCGCCTGTTGAAATCGTAGAGTGAATATAGTCGAGTGATCACGTTAGCTGCGCAAACCCAATCTCCGTGCTTCAGTATTGAACTGAATCTCTGCCATTACGACTATTATAAACGACGTGGATAGGATTTAAAACTGTCAAGAAAAAAATATCTCATGAGTAGAGACCTGAAAAAATTCGCGAGTTCAATGACCTGTAGGCTATACTCTATTTTCTTATGAAAAATCTTGCAGATATCACTGTTCATTGGTTGCTTGTTGTATTAGCGGAAGACGGGTGATTCGGTCTGAATTTTACTGTGTATTTATTATAGGCTCAGAGTTGTCCAGGAGGTGTAATTTAACGGGTAGGCCAATAGCATTAGCAATACAAACGTACGGGGTTTTAAATTCTAGCTTGTCCCGAAATGAAAACGCGAATTTTTCAGGTCTCTACTTATGAGTTGTTTGTACACTTCCTATAACCAATGTGTAATGCAGTTCGATTAAATTAAAATTGGTAAAATTGTTTTATTAATATAAAAGGGCTTGTATTTTGAGAATTAAGATATAAACAAAGACGTCCATCACTGCTGGTCATGTAACTATGACAGTTGTGTTGGTGTGGGGGAGGTCAATGCTGGGTTCATGTGAAGAAGACGATAAATAGGTCTTCCTCATAAGTTAGTCTACGGTTGAAATAAGAACCATTCTTGACTTAAAACCGTTATACGGCTTAAAAATCAGTTATCCAAAGAGAAGATCATTGGGTCACTGTTAAAATGTTTTTCCTTCGTATTACGGAAAAGTGCTGGTAAAAAAAAATATGCATACAGAAGCCACCGTGAATTCTCTATAACATCACAGGCACGTTGCTTTAAAAAAATGAATTTTCCGTACATTTCACAGAACTTGCCGTGAATTCACAGAACATCTCCGTAAATTTCATAGTTAGTGAGTGTTCTGTACTTCAAGGTTTAAAAAGTGATAACTAAAAAAAAAAAAATTTTTCTTTATGTGGGTGTTTTACTGTCAATAAAAAAAAGTTTGAAAACGTTAAAATATTTTATACCTGAACGAGATTTGAGCCCAAGCAAAAAAAATATTTACGCTTGTGATACCGCAACCCGCTTACAAAAAATTAAGGAATAACTTCGGCATTTCTACCGTAGTCACATAAGCGACTTTTACGCTTATTAAAGTTTGTGTATTTTATGTGTCGCTGAATGATACAGGTGCCTGGTGATAACTGTTGATGTTTGAAAGCCTATATCTAAGTGGCGTGGGGATATTCTAATCGCCGCAGCAACTATAATTTTCTGGTTACAGCGGCGTAGAAAGCTTCGCGTGGACTCGGCGTTGTTCGTCCACGAAACCCTTGAGCTATAGGAAATACAGACTTTCGGTATTTTGTATACTTTTAACAGTGTATTGAGCCTTGCACTGTTGAGTACCGACCAAAAATAGCCATCCTTTTAGTTACGTACACAACTACGGATGCTTGATACTGGGTCTGAATGGGTTGATTACGTTTTGCTGGGAACTTTGAGTGGAATGAGCCAACCATGCATGGGGGG
>NQII01001273.1:684343-698037 GCA_002778355.1 Clitarchus hookeri
GCATGCAACTCAGCTACTCTGCATACTGATGGGCTCATCTGCATTGTAACGGGCCGAGTTTGCATATCAATTTAATTCCTTAACCGGCAGCGACTGGAGTCTGCGCGCGGGCCCGCCTTCCCCTTGCCCCGGGGGACTTCCGCGCATGCGCGGCGCCCTCGCCGCGGGCTTTCTTAATTTCCCTCGTNCAACTCCGTTTCCACAGGCAAGAAGTACTTGCAACAGCTGAAAGGCTTGCCGTTCCACTCACAGTGATGGAACAAATCTTGACACGTTCCCCGAATCTAAAAAAAAAAAAAAAATGTTTTTGTAATATTAAATTGCAATTTCACATTGTTCTCCGCGCCTTCAACCCTGTAACCACATTAAAAAAATAAAAAAAGCAGCCGCTTACGAAAAGGTTTTACTCCAAACGCCTATAAATATCTGTGATAAACGTTTAATAAAATGCAGTGGAATACGCTGCTGTTTAAATTCACCGTAATAACTTAACTTTATGTCAGGACACACACGTATTATGCCGAAATAATTGTATTGCCTGCAAAACCAACAGCGGCAGTTAATTTGTTTACTTAGCTGATGAGTGTACGGACAAATGCCCGGAAATATAATTTAGATACTTGCTTTGAGGATGGGTATGATTAAGAGTTCTGAGTATGCTCTCACATGGCCAGAACAAGAGTTTACGTTTTTATTATTTACATTCGGTGTACACGCGAATCGGGATTACCTAAATGAACACGTTTACCTACCCGCTGCGTCCTAACCTGAACTAAAACGTAGGCTATACAAATAAATTACCAACCTATTAACCTTGACAGGAGATGGAGTAATTAAATTCATCATATGGTTATTGAAAGGGACTGGATAAATTCAAGAATGAAGTGGAGAGGTGTGGGCGGCTTTTAACATCGACATCTCGAGAACCTATGAAGGTGAAGTGAGATGAGTATGGAGCGGCACCGGAATGCAAGAGCGGCGGAAACAGGAGGCCTCCGAGAAACACAGCCAACCAGCGGCATCGTCCGACCACGATTCCCACATGCAAACATCCGGGAGCGGCCCCGACGGGAATCAAAACCCATTCGCCTTCAAGTGGGAGGCCAGCAGTATAACCACTACACCACCGCGACCCCTATGAATTCACGATATCTGTGAGTGACACGTAGGTTCGTATTGCAGAGTACTGAATAATGCAGAGGCGAAACAACTGCCCATAACATGAACTCAAGCCGCACACGTTAGCAAATAATTATTTGGAATATTACGCATTGATTTCAGAAATATGTGGCACCTGTTCTTTAGTACGTATGTTGCCAAAGAAAACATAGTAATTTTTAAATTAAAATTTTTGTGTTCAAAACAGCGCTTATTGAAAGAGCGTTTTAAAGAAATTTATTTATTTCCGATACCTGGAAAAAAATTTTTCCGATTTCGATAAAATATAGTTGAAATATATCTAAGCTTTATGTCGATACATCGTCGATATAACATCGCCATTTCGATATATCGAATTTTTTTTTAACGTCCCGACTGTGAACCCGCCCGTTCTGCGTCGCCGGCTCCGGGGTGGCGACTCGTATCCGCACGAAACAGGGCGAAACGAGGAAATCGCTGCTGCAGAAGTAACAGAATTATTCACGTCCGGGAGTTTTTTTAGCCTGGAGGGGCCTCGCGCCCACACGACAGCCAGTTTCGCGTGCTCGTGTGAGTGTGTGCGTGTGAGGTTCTCCCTCCCCGAGGCCGACGTACGTGACTCCAGACGCGCGGCCGGCAAACAAAGCGGTGGCCCGAGTGTGGGAAGCCCGTCCTGGTCGCGGTAGCCAGGCCGTGGTGCAGTTCGCTTGCTCTCCTGCTCTCCACCTGCGGCTTGGCGGGCGGGGGAAGCTCTTGCACCCAGCCGCAGGCAAGGCGGTAACCTACAGGAGCTTTGAGGTGTTGTTCGAATCTCTCATGAATGGAGAGACTCTGTCGTTGCGCTAGACTTGCCAGTGACAAACATGCTCAGTTTATTATTAGCCGCTACCACAGTCAGAACCCAGTCCCCTCTTCCGACTCGGTCGACGAAATGAAGCCACCAGGAGTGCTATATGTTTGGTGCAGAGTCCTGAAGGGCGTGTCAGATGTGTGGGAGTTCTAATGACACGCGTGAAGGTGAAGTTATGAAGTTAACATACACTTTTATGACACCTAGTCCGTCACAAAACTAGGAAGTGAAATTATAGGGTCTCTACTCGTGAAACACTCGAAATATAAACGTTTAAAAAGTTATCCTTTGTAGATATTTAAATTTGAAAAAGCATACAATTTCATTGAATACATTACAATTCACAGTACATCCTTTCTTAATAAAATTACGATACTGCCACTGAGTGATTAATAATATAGATGTGCAATAGTCCTTTATACCGTGAACTCCAGCAGCACACGCCAGCAAAATGGCGTCACTGGCCAGAAAAACGTGGGACTGCAGTTCGCCAATCAGCGTCTGGTAACCTGCTCGCGAGCCGGCAGTCAACCAATAGCGAACCTTTCGCGGCATGCAGTCGCAAGGCCCGTTCCAAGATCCTAATGCAGCAAATCAGCGAATGGGTACGCCCACATCATAATACTGTTTCGTCTCTGTTTACCTATATACTCTGTGATACTGGAGTAACCATTGTTACAGAAAAGTTAAGTATACGCTGTTCACGTTTAAATGGTTTAAATGAGCACTCTTTAAATAAATCTTTAAAAAAAAAATTAAAAAAAACTGCCCATAACTGCATATATACTGCTCACAAAAAGTTTAGTATATATCAGACTCCGGGATGTTATATTGAATAGAAGTGTTTACATTTCATATTGTACTCCTAATAGCACGTAAAGTGTAATTAAAAAAAAAAAAACACTCGTTGACATTATCCCAGCATGAAACAAACAAAAAGGCATAAACTGAAAAACAACGTAAACAAAGGAATCTCATAAGTTTCAATGTCAAAAAAACAACGGTCATTTCAGATGCATTGACAAACGTCAATAACGTGTAGGACCTCCACGATACCTGAGGCGCGCTTGTATCCGACGAGACATGCCAAGAACAAGATCATTGCGCATTTCCTAAGGCAAATTGTCACATTCCCAATGACGACTGTTTTTAAGGCCTGAATGGTTATTGGTGGTTGTGCACGGTTTGAAATCGCTCGTTTGAGGACGTCTCTATGCCTTTTATGTCAGCTTAATAAGCCGGCAAGTTCATTCTTCGGATCCCAGCGGGGGAATATGCTAAACCTTTTGTGAACAGTGTATTTTAACGGGTGCGCTGACAGGTATATGTGCCCGGTAAAGTTGGCAACGACGGAGGGAAAGTTGTTCCATGGCTTAACAATGAATTGAAAGTTTTAGGTAAATATTTTTGAATTGAGAACTTAATTTTTCCGCTTTATGNGTTCCATGGCTTAACAATGAATTGAAAGTTTTAGGTAAATATTTTTGAATTGAGAACTTAATTTTTCCGCTTTATGGTTTTTTAATGCATTTAAGTGTAAAAATAAGAAAAATCTGTAAAATAATAATTTTTCTAAAAATTTCTCAGTTTTCCTTGACCGTCGCATGAACCTCGCCGTCGAAACACAAAAATTGATCTGGTTGTGGCAACTTACTGCTTTTAGAGCTAGAGAGTAAGTGATCACGCTTAGAGAAGCATTCAGTTTTCGTGCTTCCATCGCACAGCCATACGCTACAACCTGGTACTCAGTATTAGGGCCGGTGACTTTTCGCGTAAAAATCTGAGCACACAGTAGACTTCAATACTATATACACATCTCGGCTGTTGTTATACCTCCATTGGCTANCGCGTAAAAATCTGAGCACACAGTAGACTTCAATACTATATACACATCTCGGCTGTTGTTATACCTCCATTGGCTAATGGTGCCGTGTCCGTCTTTGACCAAGCCACTCAGGACTAAGTAACTCCGACACTGAACCTTCAAGATTCGTGCGCAAACGGTTAACACGGGCCGGAACATTTTTTTAGCCAATCAAAGAAGTTGGACGACCCTACAGTGCTTTGGACTGTATCTTGTCTCGAAATCTTTTNCCAATCAAAGAAGTTGGACGACCCTACAGTGCTTTGGACTGTATCTTGTCTCGAAATCTTTTCGCGAAATATCAATGCCCCTACTCATTATTAACCTTTCTGCGTGTATAAATTGATAACGTGTAAGGGGGGCGCAAGTTGCACTTGGAACTGTATAACTCTGCTTTCAAACTCAGAACTCAAGCGTGAATTCAAAAACTGCGCGGTGATAGTTTCCGTTAGCGTCAGCCAGTACCGAAGCTAGCAGATCGGATATAGTAGAAACCACAATGTATGGTAATGATCACAAGATTGGGTAATTCGGGGTCTGGTAGCGATTTCTTGCCGTGCGCACTGGAAGCAATACATCTGCTGAGTTTGCGAAGTGTACACTCTCGTGTTGTCTACAATCGTAGCAAAAGGGCAACAAGTGTGCCTCACCGCAATCCGGAAGTAACGAGGCAGCTTCACAAACTGCGTCTGCCGGCGCCTGGAATAAAAGGCAGGAGTCTTCGAGCAAGGTGCAAGCAAGCCTTCTCCGCAGACTGAGTGAAGGCCTAGAATGGGCAAGAATGTGGAGGACGTAGGCCAGAAATATTGATATATTTTCAGCGACGTAAGTGCCGAACGTAAAAAGAAAACATGAAAAGTTTCTTCATGAATCATTTCCAGTTCTTACGCCATTATCTCATTGACATATACTTCTGAAACACAGTTCGTTACAGCATAGTAAATGGGCTGATGATCTTAACTATACTCAACGTCAATAAAAAAAAATGTCCTTCACATGTGCGAGCTGCTGTCCGTTATTAAGAATACTTTGTAAATTCATTAAGAGATTTTGCCAAAAACATCAAGCAAAAAGTGTCGCCAGGTGTTTGGTCCTGGAGTGTAAGAAAGTTTAATATGAACACAAGTACCGTCCGCTCCGTGTAAAAAAAAANTCGCCAGGTGTTTGGTCCTGGAGTGTAAGAAAGTTTAATATGAACACAAGTACCGTCCGCTCCGTGTAAAAAAAAACTCGGTTCTTTGCAACATCCAAAAGGCATATTTATTTGTAACTGGAAAAGGGCTAGAAATGTATAATTAGTTAAACATTTGAGCTCTCCATGCCTCTTTTCTGGTTAGTCCGAAACACAAAAAAATCAATTAAAAAGAAATAGATGTTCATAGTAGCAATTTATATTTTAACTAAGCAAAATCACAATCTTTTGACGGAGTATGGGGTGAGGCAACAGTGCAAGCCAAAAGCACGATAACCCATTTCTAAGTGGTTTTTGCCAATTAAACAGATAAAATTGCCTAATTTGAAACTTCGTCTGAACATGTTTTAATGTAATTAGGATGTATTCAAGTTACAAACAATTATAAAAATTCAGGTTTGCTGAAAAATTAAATGTCAACAATCCTTCATATCATTATTTTATCACGTGATTTTGATTATGCTGGCAACTCCATAGACAATGGCGGGGTCATTCTCAGAAGACAAAAATCAATCATAGAGTTCCAATAAAATACATGGCAATGCTGTGCATTTAGACTAATTTTATACATGTATCAAATACCACCATTATTCACAGAGCAGTGAAACGCTTCTCTTCTTAAATATCTTGAATAATAGTGTATATTGATTTAAATTTCATCATCTACCATACATTTTCGCAGTAAAGTAGACAACACAAATCTAATATATTTTCCGCCTCTTGTGAGATGTGTATAAGCACAGTCCACACACGTCTTAAATTGAACCGCTTGAGATTACAAAAAAGCGTCTTACTGCACGAACAATTTTTCCAGTAATATAATTTTTCTGCGCGCAGCTTATCCTGGTACAATCTGCATATATATGAAAGACAGGAGCCTGATTTTTTTTCTCTCGAAAATACTGCTGTATTTTAGGCCTTTACCATATTTCTTACTTAACATCCAGGGCACAAAACAATAATTTCAGTCGCTAACCGGACGTTCGAAAAAATTCTGATCCAAAAAAAAATTGCAAAACTACTGTGCAGGCAACTCTGATAAGAATTATTGGCCTACTTTATTTGTTACCTCTCCTCCACTGTCGTTTTCCCTACGAGGAGAGCTTTTCCAAAAAAGAGAAGGAAAAACGGGGGTCGTCGTGCTTCGTGCACGCCGCCGCCAGGAGCGGGGAATAAAAGTCCGGGCAACAAATTCACCAAATGTTTATCATCCATCCCTGGAGCACAGGCGAACGGCACGGGAACTGTTGTAACAGTGGTCGGTCGAGCAGGGAGAGAAGAGGACAAAGAGAGAAATCTATTTGCGAGACGGATTGTGAGATGTCCTTGACCGAGCTGTCCGCTCCCCCAGTCTCCGAGCCGGGACCATGCACGGTGGCTGCATCATACGCAGACTTCGTCTTCTCTGGACCTGCTACCAACCCCTCGCACCAGTCCACCCCGAACCACCCCAGGGCGGACGCGGCACTCATATCCCCTCCAAAGTTGTTTATTTTACGGCAGTCTTTCCTTCGGGAGTTCTCGCCCAACTCCTGCCCCCTCCTGTTCCGGGCCAACGATGGTCCCCCTGCTGTATATAAACTGAAGAAAGTCTCCCCTGCCCCGAGCCCGGATGTCGCAGCTCACCTTCCCAAATATCCTATCCCGTCGCCTTTCGTTACTGTTGCTATCCGGCAAAGACGGACAAAGCTAGCGAAATGCGGATCTCCCCTCCCGGTGGCGCGGTATTTGGGACAATTACGCCACCAGAAACTGTAAGTATAATACTTGGCGACTCTTTGTGCGGGGTCTGTCTGTGGACCCGCGCCGAGATGAAGCCATCAAGATGCAGCTTGGCGTGCCGCTCGTCGCCTTCCGACACAAACTCAGCCTACGGCGCGGCGATGCGACGGTATGATTCAGGTTGGTCATATACTACTGTGATTGATAAGGACATCCCTTGTCAATACGTTATATTTATCGTATCTAATAATTATTATATAAATTATGTCTTCATTGTTAACTTCAGTTCTTCACTTATAACAGCACAAACCTTCCCCAGTCACTACTATAAAATATAAAAACATGACAGTATGTACATCCGCGTCTGTTTGCACACAGGCCCAGCGCGATCGCTCGCACAACGTTCTTTCTTCATCTGCCCACCTCTCTTGTAATTTTAAACGGGATTTGAAGTTTTACCCTTCCACGATGAACATCTGGTCGTAAGAAGTCATGCTGTCGGCAGAGCCCCAGAGTAGGTAAGCAAGCAGAGATGAAATGACGTTAGGGGGCCGCGGTGGTGTAGTGGTCAGACTACATGCCTCCCACCGTGGCGAACTCGGTTAGATTCTCGGCGGGGTCTCTCCCGGATTTTCTCACGTGGGAAACGTGCCGGACGATGCCGCTGGTCGGCGGGTTTTCTCGGGGCTTTCCCATCCCCCGCACCCTTGCATTCCGGCGCTGTGCCATACTCGCGTCACTTCAGCTTCATCGGCTCTCAAGATCTCGATGTTAAAGAGACGCCCAAATCTCTCCACTCCACGAAATGGCGTTGCGGTTACTTTTACGTGGGCGTACCCATTCTCCTATTGGCTGCGCGAGGCTCTGGGAACGTGTGTCTGATTTGTTGCTGCATGCTGCCGGCTGGCGAGTAGGTNCTCATCGGCTCTCAAGGTCTCGATGTTAAAGAGACGCCCAAATCTCTCCACTCCACGAAATGGCGTTGCGGTTATTTTTACGTGGGCGTACCCATTCTCCTATTGGCTGCGCGAGGCTCTGGGAACGCGTGTCTGATTTGTTACTGCATGCTGCCGGCTGGCGAGTAGGTTCACAGGCGCTGATTGGTGAATGACGTTCCATATTTCGCTGGCCAGAGACGTCATGGTGGTTACGTGTACGACTGGAGTTGACGGAATAAGATGCTGTTTCACCTCTATATTCATACGTATTGTGTGGCAGACTTATCGCAAGCATCCTACCAGACAGACAGCCATTTACGTAAAAAAAAATTGGGGTCAAATATTTAAACTTCTTAGATATTTTAAGCTTGAAAACTTAGATAGCTGGAGCAGCACCGAATATAANAAAAAAATTGGGGTCAAATATTTAAACTTCTTAGATATTTTAAGCTTGAAAACTTAGATAGCTGGAGCAGCACCGAATATAATATACGGCAAAAACTATGAACTAAGGAAAGTAAGGTAGATAGTACCTAAGATAGTGGCAGCAACACCTAATATAATACATGCATAACAACAACTATACACTAAGAAAAGTAAAGCCTACATGATACTGGATGTCTCTGTGTTTGTGTATTTACGTATGTTTGTATACTTCATTAAAATAACTCGGAATAAAAAAAATTTCTCGGTACTCTAGACGTATTGTTTATTCTTCGTATTACATGTCTGAATGCTTTAGTTGACTCAGTGAATCCACCGGCGTTAATTCAATTATTTGAGTCAGGATTAAATGTGAAATAACAAAATAGAAGTTGTGGTTGTAGAACCGGGAGGGGAGGGGGCGTCACTGGGGAAGTCCTGAACAAAAAAAATTAAACGAGGCGCATAAAAATGGAAATAAAGGCCGAACAGAAGAGGAAAGAGGAGATGGGACTGGTAAAAAAAAAAAAAGGAACAAAAATATGAATATGCCTTCGTGTGATGTGGTTCCCGCATCGCTCTGCCGCTCTTCTCTACTGCGTGAATGCCTGTCCATAGCAGGCGCCGTGGACCTCTTCAAGAGCACACAAAAGGAATACTGTGTACGGGTTGACGTCCACGCACGTACGACGGTTCCGTATGCAAGTCCTCTGCAGACGGAAAAAGGCCACTGGAGTCTTTCTATGCCCAAACCCTCTCACGAATTCTCTGGCAGGAGTTAAAAGGAAATGAATGAAACCTGCGACAGATTTTTGCTCGGCTCTTTAATACCCCTCCATACTTTTCCCTTCCCAACTACGTGCAGTTGCACCGGAAGACTAAAAAGGTTTAACTGTTTAAATTATACACGAGCACGTAATTCGAGCTAGCCCGCTGTGAACATAAATAATAATTAACAGGAATGGGAATCATTCTTGTTGCAATGTAGCACGTATCAAATGCTACATGTTGTAAAGTTAGAAATCTCTGAAATAAGAAACTGTTTCACTGGGGCACCTGTTTTTTCCCGAGAAAACATTTCAGGACAATGTGGGGTTCCAAATCACCTTAGTTCAGAACCACGTTCGTGATTGGGCCATTTGAATTGTTACGAGTCTTATCTGTATGCCCGCTAATCACGGACGGTCAGTATCGGAGAAACTTAATTCTGATTGGCTAACTCATGTAATACACTATCTTCAATCAAAGACATAGGCCAATAGCCAAATGAAGACTGTAAGTGTGCATGTAGGATATTGAATTCTAGCCAGAGTGTAAATATTTTTCGCGAAAAGAGAGATGGCCCTATCTTTCCCTCACATTTGACATAAAGTTGATAAGTATGTACATAGAGACATAAAACGGGAAGGCGGTTTTATTTTCTCGATGCGGGCGAACTCGTTCTCTGATCGGTTGCTCGAGGCTCTGGGAACGGGCCTTGCGTCTGATTGGCTACCGCGTGCTGCGAAAGTTTCTCTATTGGCTGGGCTGCCGGCTGGCGTGTAGGTTACCAGGTGTTCATTGGATAACGGTGTTCCTCTGTATTCTTCAGTGCTCTGTGCAACTGTTACACACCCTGAAATTCCTACTCACCAATTGCTTTTCCCGTACGTTATTTCAGCACCATTAAAAAATCCANAACTGTTACACACCCTGAAATTCCTACTCACCAATTGCTTTTCCCGTACGTTATTTCAGCACCATTAAAAAATCCAAATCATAAAACATACAGAAATTTGCATGCACGTGTGTATTAGTATTAGTAGAGCTACCTGTTTTTAGCGAGAAGATTCACGCGGAGGCTAGACTTCGATATCCTATGTGCCCACTTGCAGCCTTCCTTTGGCTGTTTGGCCGCTCGTCTTTGTGTGAAGACAGTCTGTTAAATGAGTCAGTCAATCATAATTAACTTTCTCCGATACTGACGAGCCGTGATTCGCGGACAGACAGATCAGATGCGTAACAATTCACGAAAGTGGTTCTGAACTAAAGTTTTTTGGAACACAATTTGTTCTGAAAGATTTTCACGGGGAAAAAAAAACAGGTGCCCCTAAGTATTAGATATACGTAGGAACACCCGAATTTTGCGAAAATATTTCACGACTAGTTGTATTTCATAACGCTTTAGCTCATATCTACTCTCGTGATTCGACGGTTTCCGTGTTAAACGTCTTAGGTGCATGCCTACGAATCACAAGACGCACAGTGTTGAAGTTGCCTAATTCTGATTGGCCAGTTATTCTCACAAAGACACGCCACCAATAAGCAGAAGAAAACTGTTGATGTACCTGTAAGGTATTGAAATCTAGTATGCGCGGAAATATTTTCGCGAAATTCGGGTGGCATGTATATATATATAAAAAAATACGCGAGTTCAATGACCTGCAGGCTAGACTCTATAGTCTTACGTACAGATATGCCGATATCAACAGCACCTTGGTGGTCTGCCGTCACAGCGGAAGGCGAAGATTGGACCAGCCTTCTCCAGGAGATGTCAAACACCGCGTGGACCAATGGTTAACATTTTATTAACACACGTGTTTTGAATTCTAGCTTTTCTCGAAATGAATCCGCGAATTTTTCAGGTCTCTAGTCATGTGTATGTTCGGGACTTAATCCTGACGTTAGCGGCCCGAATATTACAACAGCGGAATTTCCGTCTTACACGGAATTTTTCGTTGCTTTGCACTACCAGTTCGAAACCAGTTTACTACTTTCTATCCGCTTGTAAAAGATCACGGCCGCGCGCGGAATATTTCATGCCCGACTTTCTTTCAGTTGTCAGTCGTGGTGAGGTGGCGGGTTCGAGGGCACGCGCAGCCGTGGGAAAACCACGCACGCCGTCCTCCGTGCTGCCACGTGGACGTGCATGCGGCACGCTAGTGACACTGCAGCACAGAGCGTAAGAATGCGGACGTGAAACAGCCCCTTGTACGGCGAACTCCAGCCGCACGCGCCAGCAAAATGGCGTCGGTGGTAACTTTTTGCAGAGTGAAGTAACCAATCAGACTCAAGACCCGTTCTCGGAGACTCGCGCGGCCAATCAGAGAATAAGCACGCCCGCATCAAAGAAACCGACACTCTGTGACTACAGCTACACTGCGTTCATAGTTAAGAGAACTGTTTCGAAAGTCCAGCTCGTAGTCTATTCACGGCATCTTCACACTTCCTGAACTAAACCTTTGAAAAATTACCCCATGTATGACGTGTTTGTTTGTTTACTAAACATGTCAAGTAATTCAAACATTTTACACTTTTAAACACTAAAGTACCTTATTTTTGGTTAAATTGATCTTTTTATTATATTTTATACATTATTTATAATATAATATTTATAATTAATACGAATAAAAACAGAGACAAAATAGGTGTGTTGGTAATGCCTAATAAGAAATAGTTCTTAAGCAAATATTATTATACTGAGTGCGCAAGAATGTGGTGTATTGTCCCTCTGGTGTAATTTTATAGGCTCAGTTAAGCTTTGTTTGCATAAGGCGGAGGAATATTTTGGAAGTAGAACTTTAGCTGGGCTTAAGCCAATAATAACGAGAAATTTCTCCGCAAATATTTTTAGCCGTCTAAAATGCCCAACACTTGTAGGGTATTTAAATGAATATTGTTTTATTTTTGTAAATATATTATTCCGTACGGCTACTATCACTTAAGTATTGAAGAAATTGCTGTGGTTTAGTTGTTAGCGTACTTATACAAATGCACGGTAGAAAGACCCTTGGATCAGAAAAACGTAAGTTCCAATTCCTTGTTGTGAAGAAATTTTACGGCGGTAGTAGCCACAAGAAGTTAATTGCACATAGAAATGTAATTTTCCTTTTCAACGTACACGGAACATTTACATACTAATCACTGAATCTTCCCACACTTTCACCAGGTATTTTTCCTATTTAAAGTCAGTGAATAATCGCATACTTGTGTAAATTCGCCCTTATGTGTAAGGGTAATTAACTTACCTTACACACGATGGAACTTCGTCTATTTTATTTACAGTGGAGCATAGGCGTAAAGGGATATTGCAATGAGTATGAGGCATCGCTGTGCGTTTAGCTCTTCTGGTTGNTTTACAGTGGAGCATAGGCGTAAAGGGATATTGCAATGAGTATGAGGCATCGCTGTGCGTTTAGCTCTTCTGGTTGGTAGTCGGTTTTTGATATTGGCAGCCTATCCAGTAGCCCCCTCCCCCCGCTCTGCCAGGATGTGAAAGCAGTTGAAATTTATTCTTAACTCACCCCTTGTGTGATCTAAAACAAGCCGTGGGTATGAGAGGGTTGGCAGATGGGGGGGCATCGCGGTTCAAAAAATCTCTTCGTGTGCGCTGCGAAGGATGGCCACTGGCTGCGCTAGCAGTAACTCTGGTAAACACGTTAGCTATTCCAAGCTTAACTCCGACGAAGGTACCTCCAGTCACGACGTCAGACGACTTCCGCATAGCTGACTGGCGAAAAATACACTAAATAATTCTTGCTGCAGTGACTCACCACGCTGTTAGAAACTTCCGAGAATCAATGGAGTTTTTGTTTTATTGAAATGTACCGTTCATATATGGAAACAGCGTCCGTTGTAGCGAACATTCAACTAATCTTCGTAAACAGAAAATAGGGAACCCTT
Organism: Clitarchus hookeri; assembly: GCA_002778355.1. Lineage (NCBI taxonomy): Eukaryota > Metazoa > Arthropoda > Insecta > Phasmatodea > Phasmatidae > Clitarchus > Clitarchus hookeri. The sequence continues at coordinate 697,132 of NQII01001273.1, forward strand.
TCCTTTAGCCACGAACGATGCAGGACGTGCTCCNGAACATTCAACTAATCTTCGTAAACAGAAAATAGGGAACCCTTTCCTTTAGCCACGAACGATGCAGGACGTGCTCCATTGCTGCTAGAATCAGGAAAGATGGTTCGTGTGACAATAACGACATTTGTATTACTTGCACGCTTAAGTTAAAAACCACAACAACAAAACAGCACAAAATACATATAACAGACGGCGGTACTTCAAAACTGGCAAGAAAACGGATTAACATTTGTCGGTCTGATCCACGTCAAAAATCAGACGTATATCCACGTATACCTCGACTACACCACTGCNGAACATTCAACTAATCTTCGTAAACAGAAAATAGGGAACCCTTTCCTTTAGCCACGAACGATGCAGGACGTGCTCGATTGCTGCTAGAATAAGGAAAGATGGTTCGTGTGACAATTACGACATTTGTATTACTTGCACGCTTAAGTTAACAACAACAACAAAAAAGCACAAAATACATATAACAGACGGCGGTACTTCAAAACTGGCAAGAAGACGGATTAACATTTGTCGGTCTGATCCACGTCAAAAATCAGACGTATATCCACGTATACCTCGACTACACCACTGCGGTGTTCGTCGCGTGTGGCGGAGGCGCGCCGGCAAAGCGCGACCTTCAAATGGAGCGTGCGGTACGACTGCACGAAGACGCACCCGGAGTACATTCAGAGCGCGTGTAACAAGTGCCCGCGTCGCCCGGCTGCGTCCGTACGCAACGGTGCCCGCATAAACACGGCCACAACCTCAGTGACTCTCGTCTCTGCGACGAACACGGGCAGGCCGCAAGCACTTCATCCCGAGTTGACGCGCGTGCAGCTTGTGGAACTGTCTCGAACAAGAAAATACTCAGTGGCAGGTGTT
>NQII01001273.1:718328-738377 GCA_002778355.1 Clitarchus hookeri
GGGGGGGGGGGGAGATAAAACAGGATGCGATTGTATCACAGACACAACGGACCATATTTTGTTTTGATAAGACTACCGGAAATTAGTGGGAAAAGCAAAAAGGTATTAGGGGAGTATTTTATTAAGGATACAATAGTCCATTTATTATAGTCTAGCACTATTGGAAGAAGGTAGAAATAAATATTCAACGTAAATCGGGGTCGCGGTGGTGTAGTGGTTAGACTGCTGGCCTCCCACCAAGGCGAACCGGGTTCGATTCTCGGCGGGGTCGCACCTGGATTTTCGCATGTGGGAGTCGTGCCAGACGATGCCGCTGGTCGGCGTGTTTTCTCGGGAATCTCCCGTTTCCCCCACCCTTTCAGTCCGGAGCTGCTCCATACTCACCTCGCTTCAGCCTCATCGGCTGTCAAGACCTCGATGTCACGAGCCGCCCAAAACTCTTCGCTCACTCACTCACCCAACGTAGAGCATCCCGCCACTGTCGGTGGAAGTCGTCACGAGTGATGCGAGTCTGTGAATTTCAAGTGCTTCGTTTGGCGGAATGAGAACGAAAAAATACATTTATAACTACTCTGAACTCATCTAGAACTATTTTAATATATTCTGTGCATTTCGTTTTTTTTTTTTTTTGGGACAACACTATTTGTTTAGGCTCCAGAGAGTAAGTGGGAAGTTTTACTAACATTGAAAGCCAATAATTGGTTTAAAATAAGCCAATACAGTGCTGAGAAATGTCAATTTTGCTGAAATTAAAATTATTGTTAATGCACAATTTATTAATGTACTAGAGGTAGGGCCAGTGACTATTCGCGCAAAAATCGGAGCACACAGTAGACTTCAATACTATATACACACTTCAGCTGTTGTTATACCTCCATTGGCTGCTGGTGCCGTGTCCGTCTTTGACCAAGCCACTCAGGACTAAGTAATTCCGACAATGAATCTTCGTGATTCGTACACAAACAGTCAACACGGGCCAGAACATTTTTTAGACAATCAAAGAAGCTGGACGACCATACAGTGCTTTGGACTGTATCTTGTCTCGAAATCTTTTCGCGAAATATTATTGCCTCTAACTAGAGGCCATGTAAATTATATAAATTTGGAAGGGGGTTAAAATACAATGTTATACTCCACCCAAAATTTTTTGGAGGTTACGATATACCCAAGTAACCCTCCTGCCTTTCCACCAATTAATCACCAAACACTGGTTCCAGTGATCCTGATTACGGCATTAACTCCCCCCTCCCCCCCCAATAACAAATCAGCTCGCAGTTTTCTGCACCTACAATCCACAATAGAAGGTAGATTTTTAACTATTCCTTCCCTGATCACCGTTATCGATGACAGGTAGGGACACCCGAATTTCGCGAAAATATTTACACACATGCCAGATTTCAATAGCCTACAGGCATACCAACTGTTTTCTTCTGCTTATTGGCGGCGTGTATTTGTGAGAAAATCTTCTCAATCAGGATTTGGTAACTTCACCACTTTGCGTCTTTGATTCGCGGGCAGACGCCTAAAGACGCGCGACGCGGAAACCATCCAATCACGAAGGTGGATCTGAGCTGAGGTGTTATGAAATACAACTGGTCGTGAAATCTTTTCGCTAAATTCGGGTGTGTCTCTATTCATACGTCACGGTTGTTTTTCGCGGAAAGATTTGCGCGGAGACTAGACTTCAATATCCGATGTGCACACTTGCAGTCTTCATTTGACTGTCGGCCGCTTGTCTTTGCGTGAAGACAGTGTGTTACACGAGTGAGCCAATCAGAATTAAGTTTCTCCGATACTGACCTTCCGTGACTCGCGGGCAGACAGATAAGACGCGTGACGATTCGTATGATCCAATCACGTAAGTGGTCCTGAACTGAAGTGCGTTGGAGCACAACTTGTAAAATCTTTTCGCGAGAAACAGGCACTACCACGACCCGCGACAACGTGGTAATCATCGCCGTGGGAGACATTGCCGCCGGGTGTACGATCTTGACCTTGCCCTGTTCTTCTGCGGGTAATCCATCACGCAGCTCTTGTGCGCATCTCCGAGCGCGCATCTCGCCTGCCGCCATTGTGCATCACCGGGACGCTACTCCCTCAGCGCGGGGGAAGTACAAACCCTTGTGAGGGCTCTTGTCCTCCCTGTTATATGTCATTTCTTTCAACCCAGGTTGGGGCCAGCTAGCCTGTCCCGCCTGGCTGTAGATTAAATTGTTTGCTCTGAGGCTAAGCCAGCAGTAGTTTTGTTAAAGGACCCCTGGGTAGCGCCAGGGGACCTGGTACCCATTAACTGTTTCCTCTCCTTCCCTGCCTGTGGGGGGAAAGGAGAGGAGTGGTTCCTAAAAAACCCGGAATTTTAAAATTCAGGACTTTTAATAACCGCCGCGAAGACCAAAGGTGCTTCGTTGCGGTTTTGGTTCTGTGAAAGCGGATTCTAAGCCGAAATATTGTAGTGATAGTGGCGACCAGTAAAAAAAGACGAAAAAACGAGGAGGGAGAAAATAAAAAGGGAGAATAAGGTGACGGGAGACACGTTTTTTTTTTGCTCGGTTGGTTGTCGCAGAGCTTATTAATAGTCGCGCGAGTATGAAAAAGCTACTTGCGTGCGCGAAGAGGCGCACGCTGTTTTCAACTCGGCGAGAAAAAAAAAACACCCGCATGTTGCTGCAGCCTGAGGCAAGGTCAACAACGATGGACTGGGAGCGTAAACAAAAGATCGACATATGAGTTTAAACTGATTCTCGTCTACTGCGCGTGAACCTGACTACAGAATAGTTAAGAACGCAGAGGAGGAAACAGCCGCTTATACATAAAGACACCCGCATTTCGCGAAAAGATCTCACGACCAGTTGCACTTCANACCGCCGCGAAGACCAAAGGTGCTTCGTTGCGGTTTTGGTTCTGTGAAAGCGGATTCTAAGCCGAAATATTGTAGTGATAGTGGCGACCAGTAAAAAAAGACGAAAAAACGAGGAGGGAGAAAATAAAAAGGGAGAATAAGGTGACGGGAGACACGTTTTTTTTTTGCTCGGTTGGTTGTCGCAGAGCTTATTAATAGTCGCGCGAGTATGAAAAAGCTACTTGCGTGCGCGAAGAGGCGCACGCTGTTTTCAACTCGGCGAGAAAAAAAAAACAGCCGCATGTTGCTGCAGCCTGCGACAAGGTCAACAACGATGGACTGGGAGCGTAAACAAAAGATCGACGTATGAGTTTAAACTGATTCTCGTCTACTGCGCGTGAACCTGACTACAGAATAGTTAAGAACGCAGAGGAGGAAACAGCCGCTTATACATAAAGACACCCGCATTTCGCGAAAAGATCTCACGACCAGTTGCACTTCATAACACTTCAGCTCAGATCCATTTTCGTGATTGGACGATCTTGTTACGCGTCTTAGGTGCCTGCCCGCGAATCACATACGTACAGTATCGGAGTAACCCAATTATGATTGGTCAGTGAAGTGAGAAAATGTCTTCTCTCAGAGACACACCGCCAATACGCAAAGGAAAACTGAAGGTACGCCCGCAGTGTATTGAAATATAGGACGCGCGGAAATCTTTTCGCGAAATTCGGGTGTCCCTACGGCGTTCGAACTGCGAAAACCAGCAAAATGGCGCCATTGGCCAGCAACATTCAGCTCCTGGTAACCTACTCGTCAACTTGCAGCCCAGCCAATAGGGAGCACTTAACAGCCAATGAACAATGCCCGTTCCCAGAACCTGGCGGAGCCAATCAGAGAATGGACACTCCCACATCAACGGAACCGGCACGTAATATCGTGTCGGTGTACTTCAACGTTAGCTCACGAACTGCCAGCAGAATTGTCGAAATCCAACTATATGCAAAAATTTGGTTTTCCAATAGAGCCATGGTGGTCCGATTCCCGTTACAGCCAGTCTGATTTCGGTTTACCGCGGTCTTCCGTAACTACCCCAGGGGAAAGCCGGAATGACACCATGACAAACTTCTACTCTGTCCCTGATTGTTCGAGCCGAGAATTCCGCCTCTAAATCACCTCGATTGTCGACGAGATGTCAAACCTTAAACAAGTAATAATAATAAAGTTGATACTGGGTAGGGAGATTACTTTTTAAACATACTACAGCTGCTTCATTTATGTCGATTGGCATTGCAAAAGCCGCCATACAGAAAAAAAAACAGTTTCTGTGGTCAAAGCTAATTTTTTTGTAATAGTACAGGTATTAAGAAATCTACATCGTTAACTTCTCTACATCTGTACTGCTGCAGAAAAATCACTGTGGTAATATCGACCCACGTAAAATGTACATAATTTTACTTGTAGTGTTGTGAGCAAATTTTCGGCACCTGCTCTACCAGAAAACGTCGGCCTTGAAAAATAACGTGATCAAATGCTGGTAGTGTTGTTTGGTGGTGGTTAGATACCAGCAAACTGTAAACACGGCACCCTCATCGCGAGTGTTCACAGGCTAGAAATACAAACTATAATGTGACTAGTGAATGATAAATACAGAAGAGAATCGGTCCCGTGTGCGCGATCCGCGGGCACTACACAATTCCGAAGCCATAATCTTTGTTATGTAAACCCACCATACCGGCTGGTACGGCACCCGTCATGGCATTTCCCGCCTCGTACGGCCAGATTCCATACCAGGTTTCGTAATAGGACAGGTCGTATTCTTCGTGGCAGGCTCCATACCTACTTTCGTACCTGGCCAATCACACCGCAGTTTCAGAGCGTAGGGCGCTCCCCGTGGCTACTACGTGAAACGAGTTTATGAAGAATCCAAAAGGACGCCTCCTCCTTGAATATACATGCGTGAGGTTGAAACTATTTGAAATAGATTTAAAATTCAACAAAGACGAGTAATACTGGCGATGACAACTTTTAAGTACTGTTAAAAGCTGTTACAAATACTTAAAACATTACCTACACTATGAGAATATATATTCGAGCCTATTATATATATATATATATATATATATATATAGAGAGAGAGAGAGAGAGAGAGAGAGAGTATTAAACAGAATGAAAATATGTGTGAACTGGTGGTTCAGTATTAAAGTTATGGTGATCGTATAAGTGTAATTTTTGGGAGTGAGTTCGAAACTCCGTCGGACAGTAGTTTTTTTCATAACACTTTACATGTGTATAATAACTTGTTAAGCAAAGAAAAAACTACATTTTGCAAACGGTTAATAATTTTCGTAAAAATAAAAAAAAAACAGTCTCGTACTTTTGTAACTTCACCATCACTTTCGAGAAAATTAATGAAACTACACCAGTAAGCGATGAATTAATGTAAAAGTCAACAGTAACACAGTAGTATTAAGATGTGATAGCTAGTTTTTTATGGGCATACGCAAGTTACAGACTGGTGGCAATTCTACAAATTTGATTCATATTTGCTGTTCGTACCACACGCCGCGCACCCATCGAGCGTGTCAAATGCTGGTACGCGAACCGCTGTCGTGTAATGTGAATCTTCCGTGGCGATTCATACAGCGGCCGATATACCGCCTCGTGCCCCAGACATTGTAAAAGCTTGTACAAGACCAAGTACGGCAGCAGGTATCGTGTAATATCGGCTCGAAGCCCGTATGCCACGATGGAAGATTCCTTGGACGATTCCACGCAAGCCTGCGTGGCCGCTTGTACGGATCGAGGATTTGACCACCTGCTGGTGGTTTCCATGGAAAATATCGTAATTGGTCGTGCGTGTGCAATTTTCGATGGAAGGGTTCCTGCAAGGTTGAAATTTTAGCCAATCAGAGAGAGGGTGGTAGAGAAATTTTGTTTATTTTGTTTTGAGAAAGAGCGTAAAATACGAATAAATAGAAAATAAAAATACCCGAAAATTTTAACTGATTCTAAAACAGTATTGTATGAAAATTATGGTACAATTTTTGTTCACTTAACACAAAAGTTCCAGTTGTACGAAAAAAAAAAAACGATTGGGCTGTGTGCGAAAACACGTAATGCTGCAGTCGTGAGTGAATATTGTTTCTGAACCACAGTTGCAGAAGTAAAATCATGAAAATGCACTCGTATTTACTTGCGTGGCAACAGGTATGGTTTGATAGGTTTTTCCAAAGAACCCTCCATATCTGTCTGCATGTAGGCTCGGGTAGCAGGTCTCGTGTAATCTTCCGCCCGAGCCAGTACGGAAAATGTTATGGCGACATACATGCTTAAATTGAAAGGACTAGGAACAGGCTCTATACTGAACGCCACATTTCTGTGACCCTGGACGACCGTTACAAACAAACCTTCCATCGGCCACTATCTCTTGTAGGGGTTACGAAGGAGAAGCAGGTAACCTGCACGGCGCAGAATTCTCCGTGATAACTAGAGACCTGCAAAATTAGCGTTATTATTTAAGGGCAGACTGAATTGCAAGTTACTGTGCGTTTGACCGACTTCAGTCACTGGCCAGAAATATGTCTGGCACGCCTAGGAGAGAACTCTTGAGCCAGTAATATTAGTTCAGTGGCGGAGTGGTCAATCTCTTTTAACGAGATCAAGCAGGTAGGTGGCGTACATTAAAGTACAGCGGCCAATGAAACTACGGACTGTGCCCACTTGTTTATAAGGCAGTGGAGTCTATCCTCTCACCCAATGATGACGCGAATTTTGCACGTCTCTAGTGATAACTGATCGATAGGGCCAGTGACTTTTCGCGTAAAAATCGGAGCACACAGTAGACTTCAATACCATATACACACCTCAGCTGTTGTTATACCTCCATTGGCTGCTGGTGCCGTGTCCGTCTTTGACCAAGCCACTCAGGACTAAGTAACTCCGACACTGAACGTTCGTGATTCGTGCGCAAACGGTTGACACGCGCCGGAACATTTTTTTAGCCAATCAAAGAAGCTGAGCAACCCTACAGTGCTTTGGACTGTATCTTGTCTCGAAATCGTTTCGCGAAATATCACTGCCCCTACTGATCGAAAATTATTATCTCCAATATATTTTTAATTCCAAACAATCAATGAAATAATAGTAAACCTAAGTTGTGTTAATAGTGAAGAAGACACGACAGTGGTGTACTCTCATCGACAGTAGTGGATGGCTTAAACATTGGTCACCACGGACAATGCTTTCTATCAATCGTTACAGAACACGGCAGGCTCTATGTTCTCGGGTACACGCCCCCCTCTTGCGGCTCTGTCTAATGTACTTCAGGAGTCGTCGGGGACATCTCCTTTCCTTGTGAAGTTCAAGCTTGCAGATATCTGGCGCTCAATGTATAATTCTTATCCGCGTATTTTCTGCTTGTCTGATGTGCGTCGACACTGCTCTCAGAATAGCCTACGTAATATTAACTTTTGTTCGTTCGTGCATCAGCTGATACAGGATTTTGTAAATGGCACGTTGTTTGTTTTGAATACTTTAATTTGCCACTCACTGGCTGTCAGATTGTGGCCTTCTTATATGAAATGAACCATACTACCCGACCAAGCCAAGTGTGAAGCCGGGGAGAGGTGACACCCGAGCGCTAGTGTAGCTGTTGAGAGGGCAAGAACAACAGCGAGTACTGGAAATTCAGTACTGTCAGCTATCTGCGCAGGCGCGTGTAAGTGCACCTGCCCACAAGCATCAAACTGGCGTGCAGTGTTTACGTCGTCCTGCTGTAACTATGGGACTTTAAGGGGTGACCCTGTAATTTCATTGGTGGAAAGTTTGTACCAAGTTTCAATGGAGACCCCTCGAGTACTTCAGTATGTATCTGGTACAATCATTTTGAAATATCGCGCTTTGAAAAAGACGTTTCTAGTGATATTGGAGTGCTCAGAAATGGTGTTTCGATTGTGCGTTTTGTCTTGAAAGTAACCGACAGACATAGTCTTAAATGTGTGTTATTATCGTAGACAAGCATATATGGGGCACATTTAAGAGTTTCGTCACAAAAACCCGGATTTCAAAAACTCTGCAACGCAGTTATAGCGCCAGGCGGGCGGTCCCCTAAGGGGGTAGTATACATTCTATCTTCGATTTTTCTTACAAATATTAGTAATGAAAATATATGACCAGACATAAGAAATCAATGCCAGACATGACATAGAGGACTGCTTAACAATTTTAATTTTAAACTTGTACGGTTTCAATCATACCTGTATTTTCCCATATGCAGGATTGGCAATCTTAAATAATTAGGTAATTTTTGATTACGGGTATACAGATGTGAAACTAATCATGCAAGAAAAATAGGTTGGAATTCGAAATAACTGTAAAGATGTTCGCTCCGAAAATTGAGTTGCTAAGGAAAATACGTAAATCCAAGACGGCAAGGATACATCGCCCTTGTAACACTGTGCCTCAACTTATGGTCACTGAGACACCTGACACCTGCAGTCGAGAGCTTTATCATATCATGGAGGAAGAAGGTGTATGTAAGGGAAGAGGGAAGGGAGATAACGGCGTGTCCTTACGTAGTTCACATATTTTCCGGACGCACACTTGGCCTGGTCGAGTAGTAGAAGGTAAACGTGGTCGTGTAGTGGGCTGCCAGCCTGCCCACTTGGCGGAGTAAGTCCTCGCGGGAGTAANTTCCAACAAAACTACTCCTACAGCCATCTTTTCAGGCCTTCGCGCTAACGAGGCGAGTTATCATCACAGTTCCCGAAGCCTGGGGACAACACACGCTCGTAAAAGGCAGAGAGAGAGAGAGAGAGAGAGAGAGAGTAAAAAAAGAACCGCGAAGGAACTCAACAGAAGGAGAGCACAGTCTACGACACACACCTCAGAGGAGCTGCTTTCACAACTGTGGCTGCTGCATCTCGTGAGAACATCGCTCTAGCCGCAAACTTCTCACGAGACACAATCACGTCATTATTACTATAGCCTATTCGCGGTTTCTTCACACTTTTTTTTAATCAAACCATAGAAAAACCACCCCTTGTATGACGTGCCTGGTTGCTTCCTAAATACGTCATGAATCACAAGTGTTTTATACGCCTGTTAACATAAAAATACCATAATTTTTGGTTAAATTAAACTTTTACTTATATTTTATCCATAAATGATAGTACTTCATTCGTGATTAACATGAATTAAAATAGTGAGATAAAAGTATGTTGGTAATGCTTAGTAAGAAATAGTTCCTATGCAAAACATTACTAAAGTGAGTGCGCACGAATGCGGTGCACTGTCCTTTTGGTGTAATTTTTCTAGGCTCGGTTAAGCTTTGTTTGCGTGAGGCGGAGGAATATTCTGGAACTTTTGCAGGTCTTCAGAAAATATGGAGGTAACAGTGAATGCACTACAATAGCATATCTCGAACAATATTGACTTATTATACACGCGATTTCCGCAAGACTAGGAGATTACTGCCGAACCGGATTGATCAAAACTTCATCCGTGGAAAAGGTGCGCAGCTCAACATGTTTGGTAGATTTGGCTGCTCTTATCGTTCAGTTTGCAATTACATTGCTACACACGGCCGCTCTGTGAGAGTGCGAGGCGCAGATTACTTACGGATGCGCGCGCCATCAGTTGCAACCGGAGATGCAGAGGTCTTTCACAAAGGAATGTTTACAAAGCATGCCTGCAATGCCACTCAGGGCGCGTGCCGCTTCCGACCTTGGTTATCTGGTGTATTTTGAAGGAACGTTCTGGTCATTACAGCTGACCTCGTTTCTGTCGGCGTGACTCGGCGGTGCGTTGAACCTTCCAGATGGTCAGGGCGACTGACATATAAGTGCGACGGGGCTTCGGGCTGAGAGTTGATGAGAGTTGGGATTTGGGCGATTGTACTGCATCGAGCGTAAGACGAAGAGCGACCCCATGCATCTTGTAACAATATTTCGAAATAAATTTTACTATTAAACCGATTCCAAGAAACAAATATATTTAATATTAAATTCATGAAATCTGTTAAGCTGTTCGATATGCAATGGCAAATCTACATTTTTTATAATTATATTTCTCTCAGAAAATCCATATTATAACAGGTACAACTGCTTTGTGGTCTAAGAAGCAGTACTTAACGAGAACCCTGATCCGTCATTTATATACAGGTCTTTAACAGCTATCGCTCACTTTGAACATGACTCTTTTAAAATAATAGCTACTACTTTTAACGTTTCGCTATCAACATAACTGCATTTATGGCCATAAGGATTCACAGTAAACATTATGCAGTTAGGTCAGGATTGTTTTTCAAAGGTTGATTTCATTATTTCAATTTCCAACTACCGCGAAACAGCTACTACTCTAAATAGGCACTCTTAGTTTATTTTGCAGCCCTGGGCATTTTCTTTCATCTCATTATAACATCTTCGTTCCATTGCGCCTGTTACCATTCTAAACATTCTCTTTGCTCTTCCGTTTCTTCATTCTGTTTTTCATTCGAAGTTCCGCTGAAGACGGTTTCTACATATGTACAATACCAGCATGCAAATGTTTTCTCATCTTCTTTGTTATTACCGTCCCGTTTCTCTCCACAGTTTATCCTTCAACACGTAATTCCTAATTCGGTCCTTTAACTTTCTCCATCCTTTTCTGTGGCCAAATTTCAAAGCTATATTACTTTCACGTTCCAAATCCGTGCGACACAACATATAAAAAAATATATTTGCCAGCAAATTCTTTATTATAAATTTTTAAAAAACACGATGGTTTCCCACTATAGCCCTTAATTCATTAATGGTGCCTGAATATTGGTTCCGACTCTTAATTTCCTCTCTACACAAAAACAGTCAGCACATGGCAAGACACCGTACAATGAAACCAAATAGTTTCCGTTAACAACATACTGTTACAATTTCTCTCAAAGTCAGTGGGTTGAACCAGGTTCGTTAAGGGATGGAGGTCTTAATTAAGTTAATTAAAATTACCTGATTTTATTTACAATAACTACGAACAAAATTATCTCGACTCAACATCTCACAATAAATTGATATCACTTGCTGTTTACAATTAACGACTTCACTCAATACAATTTACTATTAACTCGAAGAAATTAACGTACTAAAATAACCAAAAAAACCAGTCCCCAAATGGACAGTGTAACAAAACCTATTCAATTATTTTACAATTTATATGTCCATATTTGACAGTTCCGATATTTACAATAAAGCCCGTACCACATGTTATTCAGTCCACCTCAGTTTAGTCCATGTCCCGCCAGTCCGCAATGTTCTAGAGTTCTCCGAGCGTCCCTACGCACAGTAGTAGCCTTCACTCGTCAGGTTTCACGGCCTCTCGTCCGTTCACACCACGAACGCCTCGTCCGCCGTCGCCTCGCAATCTTCCGCCGTCGTCCGTCCACTGCCGCACTTGACTTCACCCCCGCATTCAGCCAGGTGGCATTTGCCAAAGACAGTTGGACAGCTGCAATATTTTGTAGGGCCGTAGGCCATCACCCAGAAATTTCTCTAANGTCAATAATTCCCCGGCTGCCCCGGGGGGCAGCGAGTTTGTCAGCCTGATGGAGGGGAGGGTCGAGGTGGGTCATCCCACACCCTCTCAAATCCGGGCCACGCATAACGGGAGCTCGCGGCCGGTGCGAGCTGCAGCGCGTAACAATGCTGTAACGGCCGAGACCAGACGATAGTCAGCATACAAAAAATTACGTTTGCTGTACTGATAGCCACTTAAAAGCAGTGACGATCAGACAGGAAAAAGAAACATTCTAGTGAGCACAAACGGTTATTAACATAGGAATGCTTATTTCTTCCTTAAACAAAACTATGTAAGCTACAGCGTCAGATTTCGCAGTTCGTGCCCGTTACGATGTGTCATGCCCTGTTTCGTTCACATACTGTGTGTTGCGTGCTGAGCTTCTCGAGGTAGGCCACTGCTGCCAACCTAAAGGCCAGAAATTCGACAAGAATTAAAAATAAAATTAAGCTAAGCTCTTTACGCGAAGAACTCGCACACTACAATTCAAAACACAATAACAATAATTTCTATAATTAACATAAAATGCTTAATACTCATGTATAACGTATAAGTAGTGACCCGGAAAAGTCGCGAGTTCATTGCCCTGTAGGCTATACTCTATTATCGTATGCGAAATCATGCAGATATCACTGTTCATTGGTTGCTTGTATTAGCGGAAGACGGTGATTCGGTCTGCATTTTATTGTGTATTTATTATAGGCTCAGAGTTGTACAGGAGGTGTAATTTAACGGGTAGACCAATAGCATTAGCAATACAAACCGTACGGGGTTTTGAATTCTAGATGGTCCCGAAATGAAAAAGCGTAATTTTTCAGGTCTCTGTGTATAAGTTATCTAGACGCGCAATGTTAATTACACTCTTGAGAGAAGAAATTCAAGTCTTATTCAAAACAATTCCGAACGTAAAACAGTGGCGTGTGTATTCGCGGTTTTTTTTTGTAAAAAAGAGAGAATAGAAATAATGTGCCAGTACAGAAGTTAGGGAATAATGGACACTAGAAGGAGTCTCTATACGGCTACATTTTGATGTTCAGTTACGCCCATTCCGTTACAAGTCAACACGGAAACCTTTTGCAGCACGCACTCTAAATTCGAATCAGTGGAAACCCACTGATTCTCGGTGAAATTCAACGAATCAGTGAAAATGGCTCCACTTAGAATCGGTGGGAAACCATTGTTCGTTTCAGTGAAACAATTTCACTAATTTAATAAGTGACTGCCAACTGCGTGGGCCGAATTAAATATGGTTTTTTTTATTGAGTTTAACCAGATTATTACGAGAAATAAATATATTTCCGATGGTCACTTATTTATTGTGCAATTTACGTAACTAAAAAAAAATTCTTTAGGTGTCTAGGATTGAAACCCACACCACCCCGCTTTTAAACTGTTGCCTTACCAACCGAACTACAGAGCGAAAGTTAACTACAGACGAGAAAATGTTATGTATTATAGATAATTATAGATAATTTGTAGCTTTAAATTGAATGCCTTTTATTTTCGTGTCTAGTTTAATTGGTAACATTACGAGGGTTAAAACAAATGGTACATATGGATGCACTCACTTCACCATATTTAACGCAGTATTATAACCTTCAAACCGAGCGCTACGATGGTTACGTGAAAACGAAATGAAAGACGTAAAATCNTATTTAACGCAGTATTATAACCTTCAAACCGAGCGCTACGATGGTTACGTGAAAACGAAATGAAAGACGTAAAATCGGAACCAAAGACTGGATGTTCATGTTGCCTCGTAAAAGCCCTTTCATTTGGAACAATAGTCAANTAGTTTTAAATTGAATGCCTTTTCTTTTCGTGTCTAGTTTAATTGGTAACATTACGAGGGTTAAAACAAATGGTACATATGGATGCACTCACTTCACCATATTTAACGCAGTATTATAACCTTCAAACCGAGCGCTACGATGGTTACGTGAAAACGAAATGAAAGACGTAAAATCCGAACCAAAGACTGGATGTTCATGTTGCCTCGTAAAAGCCCTTTCATTTGGAACAATAGTCAATAAATATTGTTTTATTGTAGCTATAGACATTAACTCCTGAAAGCAGTGGAACATACACACTGTGTGTATTACTTACATGGAAAATTTGTTTAAAAAGGTGGTTACAGGATTTAAAAAATTGCCGAAAGGAAAAAGTAACTAGGGCCTCAAAAGTGCTCACTTTATCGTGATCAACCTATAGTTACAGTAGAGGGATAACAGAGACTTTGGCACATTGGGAACTGGGCCGGAGCGTCTAAGCTGTTCGTGCACTTTCATTCCGGTCGGTCGGCGGCCAACTTGGACATGTGACCTTGACATTTGACCTTTAACCCCAAAAATCTACCAAAAATACTAAACATCTTGATAGGCGTCAGCCACAGTCCTCTATCTTGTTTTTTTTTTTTCGTTTGTCATTTGTTTATACATTACTGGAGATTGTCTATCCCATTCGTTCGAACGCCATCTTGGTTTTTTTTCGTTTGTCATTTGTCTTACATTGCTGGTGCTGTCCCCGGGACCGCGCCCAGCAGACGATTAACGCCCTCCAATCCCCCTTTCCAATATATTTAATTGACCAATTGCCCAACCCCTGATTCTCACGGGCTAATTACCCACCCCCTTCCAATATATTTAATTGTTCCGGCAATGTTTCTCATTGGTTAATTAATCGGGTGTTTCGGAAACCTTCGTTCGACCAATTAGTCGGTTCCCCTCCACCCCTTTCCAAAATGTTTAAAAGCTACACCAATGTTTCTCATTGGCTAATTACTTGGGTGTTTTCGGAAACCTTCGTTCCGACCAATCAGTGGCCTACTTTAATAGCGCGGGCGGATTTTTTTCCCCTTAAAAACTTTTTATAGGACGCATCCTGAGCCCCATCGGGAATTCAGTAATTTTTCTCGCTCTTAGAAATGTACGCGTGTTGTCCGAGCGGCTATAAAAATCTTTCGGCCATTTTGGCATTTGCAAGGGTGCGCTCGCTTAGTGTCTTGGACAAATGGGACGAGTTACCGTACCTGCCGAAAGAATTTCTCCTGGTCTACTCACCTTACGAAATTTCGACCGTATTCAAGTATTTGCCGGCCTACCTGCAGCAGAACGAAGACATATTGGACTGCCTCCCGAGCAAGGAGTGTTTCGAGGGCTGAACCACCTTGGTTTCCGACACGTCGCATTGCAGGGGTTGGTACAAGGCCCGCCGAGCAGCCATCGCGACGTCTGCACCCGTGGAAGACGTCTTCCCCATTGAAGATGCCCTCCCCTTAGAAGACGATTTTTTTTNGCCATCGCGACGTCTGCACCCGTGGAAGACGTCTTCCCCATTGAAGATGCCCTCCCCTTAGAAGACGATTTTTTTTGGATTTTTGGAGTAAAAGGTCAAAGTCAAGGTCACATGGATTCAATATGGCCACCGGCCGACTGGAATNTTTTTTTTGGATTTTTGGAGTAAAAGGTCAAAGTCAAGGTCACATGGATTCAATATGGCCACCGGCCGACTGGAATGACAGAGCACGAGCAGCTCCGACGCTCCGGTCTCAGGTCCCGATGTGCCAAAGTCCCCATAATCCCTCTACTAGTTACGAATTCTGTGTTCTCGTATTTCGGCTCAGAGGGTACATACAGTATGTAAAACCAGAGCGCTGCGAAATAACCTCGGCACGACGTCGACTAAACTGCGAGATTTAATCTTCTCGCCGAGACGAATGAAAAAAAGTTTCTCCCCACAAGCTCAAATTTAATCTGCGTTTCATCCGCCCCACTCCAGAGGGTTGTCGTTTTCGCCGACAACCGCGAAACAGTCGACGCCTTTGCTCGGCGTCGGTGCGTGAGTTTGAGAAATGGGCGGAAGGGAGGAGGGTGTGGCGGCCTCTTGGTGATACTTTGTTACACTGTGTTCCATTTACGAAGGCCTTTCAATGACAGACAGAAACACCAACTTTGTAACGGTGTCACAACAAAGGACTCCATTTGCAGTGCATGCGATCAGCTGGTTCGTAACAAGTCTGTGTATGTGTTCACGTTGGCAACACTTGCACAAAATAGTTCGCACAAATTATATAAGCTAATTTAAGATTCCCGTCAAATATTAACAACAATATTACGTTTCCAGTTACATGAGCGGTTTTTCTTAAATATTTTCCGCCTGCTACTTCGTACTTATAATAGTTTCAACTCTCATGAATTTTAAATGAGGAGGCATGCTCTGGCCCGCTTCGCGCCTGTTGTGGGCGACATTCCAACGGACTCCTCGCGTGACAATCACCATGTTGACTACTCTGTGGTTTCCACGTTTTCACGAGAGAGTGTCTACATTTCGCGTTGTATTCCTTTAAAACTTGTTTATACTGTGAATTAGTCAAACGTATTATTATACTATTTCCCGTGCAGTGCTGTTTTCAGTGCGTTGTCAATATTTCATTATAATGCTCGTGATGGCAGTGTCCCACCAACGCGTGTTTCTTTCCCTCGTGTGCAGCGATATATATTTCTAATGTGATNAATGCTCGTGATGGCAGTGTCCCACCAACGCGTGTTTCTTTCCCTCGTGTGCAGCGATATATATTTCTAATGTGATAGAAAGTCTTCTGTGTGAATGGCCTACAGAATGTGCACACACACACACACACACACACACACACATCATCATCATAAACACATTTATTTACACATCGAAAAGTGTTTTACTTGTTACTGAAGTGACAGTTACTTGATGCACTTAATATCAGATTTTATATAACATAGATCGTAGGATTTAGAATTTCGGCAGTCTCAGGTATGTGCCAAATACATACATAGTTTACTTATTTTTTTATTTGTATTCACTACGTGTAATTACACGAGGCCGTAGTAACTCTGTAGGCTTATCCACTTTGTGCCTAACATCATGTAATATTTAGATTTGATTATTTTGAGTACAATTACGAAGTGTTTCTGTAGCATAAACGTATGACAGTGTGTTTGGGTAAGGATAAAGTTGGTCAAGTTGATGTGAATTGTCACTTCTTGAGCCTATAGCCTAAACAAGTCAAGTTATCTGTAATTGCTTTGTGCTAGTAGAGTTAGAGCATGCTGTAATTTCCCGTGTTCAAAACTATTTTTTTAAAAATGCAAGGCGCGTTCAGACATGTGTCTAGATTATTAAGTCACTTTTAAAATAAACTAGCTATGAATTTTTGGCATGATGACTATTAAATGCAGAACTTTAAGCGTTGCCGCCTTTTTAAGCGTGTTGCAGCAACAGTAAACCTGCAACTCATTTTGATGTGTCACAGAATAACGCAGGTAAGATACCAAATTTTAGTATCTGTCAGGAAACAAACACATTTTGTGGGTGATTCATACATGAATATAGTCGTAACATTAAAATTTAACAAAATAACGAAAACAGCATTACTGAAAAGGTGAAACGAAAGTTTAAGATGCAACTGGCAATCTTGTAGGAGGATAAAATTTGCAGTTAAAAGGAAAGCATGCTATGGATGAGAAAATAAAGATGAAATGAATAAACCCACCTCCAATATAGTTTCCAGCCTCTCTACACTTTCTCGTACGTTTGCCAGCAAAAGAGAAAACATATATTACATTTTATGTGCGTGTGAATCCCGTAACCTCATTAAATTAAATACGGACTTAAGTAATACACTCTCACTCTCACTGCAGTCTCTTGCGGAAAAAAATTTATATGATAGAAAAAATAAAGAAACATTTTGCTGTGTACCTTGTAAAGAATATGTATATGGGAAATTATTGTCATTCAAAAATAACTTCAATTATTTAGCACATGTGTAAAACACAGCACTAGATACATTTTACATTTGAACATTTTAATTTAATACTATAAACATTTAAAAATAGTTACAGCAAATGCGTATTTTGGATTTTGGAATTCATGCTGCATCAGGAAATTTCATACTTTCTGAAACAAGTTGCCTGTACATATAACGTCGAAGTCCCTCGTCACGTCAACAGCTGACATAACCAACAGCATAGCATGGCTTCCACGTGTCAGAAGAGCTGAGGCGGAGGGACACGTTAGCAGAGCAACAACACTGGCACTACTTACTTAGAACTGTGAAAAAACGGCCATCGTAAATGAAACAGAGTATAGCTACCGGTACGCGTTAAGGTATTTTCATAATTGTGCGAAAGTTCGTCGGCGATACGACACGCAGCGACCGTCGTACGCTAACTGTCGTCTGTAGATTTTACAATAGCGCGACGTCGTCGTTGCGTTTATATGCGTTTATCGCCATCTATCGTGGTAAGTGGAAACTAAAATGAGCGAAATCCGACATGATTAGGCAAGGGTAAGGTTTAAAATCATGTTTTTTTTTTTATTATTTAAATGGTATTGTTAGTTTAGAGAGGTTTTGTTATAAAATACATGGACGCAAAAGAAGGAAATAGAACATTTTTTTAAATTTTCTATACAAAAATTCACAACTCGTAGAAAATAATTAATCAACATCGGTTGTATGTAAACCTCTAAATGTTTCCAATGTATAACGTGGGCTACTGGTATTTCAGTAAGAAGGCTCCTACTTGTATTTAAGTGTTTAAATAACACGCAGTACGATTATATTGAAATGCTCACCTACATTTATGTTCACAAATATACTTTTGTTCTTCTTCTTCCTTGTCGCACGCGACGGTCGCAGGTGCTTTAGAACAATTTATATCGGGCACCGGTGTATCGCCATCGTCAGCTGGTTCGTCTCTGATTGGCTAGCCACTTTTGTCGCACTGTCGCTGTCGCACTGTCGCACTGTTGTAAAAAGCACTTTAAGAAGGTGATGAGGGACGGGGACGTCAAAAAGACTCGGCAATGAAGTTGGGTTTACAACTGGAACATTAAGGGTGCCACCTACCTTGAGCTTTTTTCATGTATGAGGCTCAGAAGCGCTGAAGCGTTAAGGGTGACACTGCCATGCGCTTCACGTGCACCTTCGTCGCTACGAGCAAGGCTCTCGCGGTGTGGAGTGGAGAGGTTTTGGCGGCTACTAGCATCCAGATCCTGGCAGCCGATGAGCGTGAAGCGCGGTGCGAATGGAGCAACTCCGGAATGCAAGGGCGGGGGAAACGGGANATGCTCGTGATGGCAGTGTCCCACCAACGCGTGTTTCTTTCCCTCGTGTGCAGCGATATATATTTCTAATGTGATGAAAGTCTTCTGTGTGAATGGCCTACAGAATGTGCGCACACACACACACACACACACACACACACACACCATCATCATCATCATCATCATCATCATCATAAACACATTTATTTACACATCGAAAAGTGTTTTACTTGTTACTGAAGTGACAGTTACTTGATGCACTTAATATCAGATTTTATATAACATAGATCGTAGGATTTAGAATTTCAGCAGTCTCAGGTATGTGCCAAATTCATACATAGTTTACTTATTTTTTTATTTGTATTCACTACGTGTAATTACACGAGGCCGTAGTAACTCTGTAGGCTTATCCACTTTGTGCCTAACATCATGTAATATTTAGATTTGATTATTTTGAGTACAATTACGAAGTGTTTCTGTAGCATAAACGTATGACAGTGTGTTTGGGTAAGGATAAAGTTTGTCAAGTTGATGTGAATTGTCGCTTCTTGAGCCTATAGCCTAAACAAGTCAAGTTATCTGTAATTGCTTTGTGCTAGTAGAGTTAGAGCATGCTGTAATTTCCCGTGTTCAAAACTATTTTTTTAAAAAATGCAAGGCGCGTTCAGACATGTGTCTAGATTATTAAGTCAAATATAAAATAAACTAGCTATGAATTTTTGGCATGATGACTATTAAATGCAGAACTTTAAGCGTTGCCGCCTTTTTAAGCGTGTTGCAGCAAAAGTAAACCTGTAACTCATTTCGATGTGTCTCATAATAACGCAGGTAAGATACCAAATATAAGCTTCTGTCAGGAAACAAACACATTTTGTGGGTGATTCATACATGAATATATTCGTAACATTAAAATTTAACAAAATAACGAAAACAGCACTACTGAAAAGGTGAAACGAAGTTTAAGATGCAACTGGCAATCTTGTAGGAGGATAAAATTTTCAGTTAAAAGGAAAACATGCTATGGATAAAAAATAAAGATGAAATGAATAAACCAACCTCCAATACAGTTTCCAGCCTCTCTTCACTTCCGCGTATGTTTACCAGCAAAAGATAAAACATATATTACATTTTATGTGTGTGTGAATTCCGTAACCTTATTAAATTACTTAAGTAATACACTCTCACTCTCACTCTCACTGAAGTCTCTCGCGGAAAAAAATTTATATGATAGAAAAAATAAAGATATATTTTGCTGTGTACCTTGTAAAGAATATGTATATGGGAAATGATTATCGTTCAAAAAACACAGCACTAAATACATTTTACATTTGAACATTTTAATTTAATACTATTAACATTTAAAAATAGTTACAGCAAATGCGTATTTTGGATTTTGGAATTCATGCTGCATCAGGAAATTTCATACTTTCTGAAACAAGTTGCCTGTACATATAACGTCGAAGTCCCTCGTCACGTCAACAGCTGACATAACCAACAGCATAGCATGGCTTCCACGTGTCAGAAGAGCTGAGGCGGAGGGACACGTTAGCAGAGCAACAACACTGGCACTACTTACTTAGAACTGT
>NQII01001273.1:745551-763418 GCA_002778355.1 Clitarchus hookeri
GCTATAAATACGGGCCCCTTCACTCGTCCCACCGTAGCATTGACCCAGATTAGCGTGACCTCCAGACCGGTAGGTGGATGCGGAGCTGTTGACCTCAATAGTCGTGGGTCGATCATCTCTCTCCTGGTCGCCGGGATTAGGAGGGAATACAGTATAGGGGAGGGGAAGAGGGAGATGGCAGTGACGGGGTAACACGTTAAGTGTTTTAGATATAAAAATGTAATGTCCTCGCCAGCGCGGACACGCGGCCATTAGCGGGGACGCTCGGCGGATAAAAGCGCCCCCGTCAACACCCGAGCAGAGAGAGATTTTTTTTTTTTTTGCCTGGCCGACAACGACGTGAAAGCGTCAGCTGTGGGAACTAACTGCTGTGGTGTTCCTACTGGGTGTATCGTGTGCTTTTTTAATCCCATATACAGCATGTTGCAAAAACACATGTCGCAAAAATACATGTCAATATTTCGGGGAAACAATCCTCACGTCTAGAGGAAGAAAAAATATCACATGGACATGAGCCTGGAAACGCTTCGTTTCTTTATCACAGCTCCCATTACGTAATTAACATTGTATGACCCGCAGCTGGATCATGTTTGTGTGGAATGCCATCGAACCTATCGTGTGTATGGTACAAGGCACCAAATACCACGTCACTACACAACCGAACATTAGGGACTGCACAGAAATTGATTACACTTGAGTGAAAGCTTATCGACGGCACATTACCGGCTTACAGGAAATTTTCAAAATGCCCTCCTTCAGTACGGACGGTACACTTTCTCTGATTGGCTGAGCGAGGATCTGGGAACAGACCTTGTGTCCCATTGGCAACCGCGTGTTATGGAAGGTTGCCAATTGGCTGTGCTGCCGACTGGTGAGAAGGTTACCAGGTGCTGATAGGCGAACGGCGTTCTGACGTGTTTCTGGCGAGTGGCACCGTTTCGCATGGCATGTGCGGCTGGAGTTTGCGGTATAAAAGCTTGTTTCACTTCTGTACTGTTACTATTCTTGTGACGTTGGTTTCCCTGGTCCGTCGTCCACCTGTTTTACCTATACTTGCGTTAAACATTTTTCTTGCAACTAGTGAACAGCATGCTTAGTGATATTTGCATTAACTATCCATGGCAAAGAGTTTTAGAAAAATTTCAAAATTCACGTTAGCCACAAGAAAGACTCTCAAGAGTACTGGGCACTGATGCCTTGCCGAGTACAGCACCGGTCGTAAAAACCATTTATGTGCAACGTGACCACGATCGTGAACACTGTGAGCGAATGGGTTAATAAATCAATGCGAGTCTGGAAGTCAAATCTTTCGTTCAGTCTTCAGTATATGGGACGTCCCACGCCAACTGGCTTGAGTTGTGGACACTGTAGAGAGCTGAAAACACTGCCCAGTACTGGATGTCCTACACGCGTGGGAGGTACCATCCGTTGACGGTAACATGTAATTTCATAAAACATCTGCCACCAGTAAAACGAAGCAAAGTTTAATTGGCCCCCTTAACATGACAAAGCCACAGAGTGTACTCAAGAATGCAGAGGTGAAAAAGCATTTATTACGTGAACTCCAGTTGTACGCGCTTGCAAAATGGCGTCACCGGTCAGCGAAATTGTTGGAACGCCGTTCGCCAATAACTTCCTTGTAGTATAATCGCCAGTCGGCAGCTCAGTCAATTATGGAACTGTTCATAGCACGCAGTGACCAATCAGGTATTGGGCACGCCCACTTTAAAAGAACCGCCACGCCTTTTCGCATCTGTGCAATTATCTATTCTGTGACAAAGCGTTCTAGCAATATCAGTATCGTTCCGAACAAAAAAAAATCAGATAGCTGCAACATATAAAGTGACATATTTATCCGTAACTGGAAAAATTAAACCGGAGGTGTCGACGAGATTTTTTTAATCACTCGTTACGATATTTAACAAAGCAAGTATCTTCCGTATGCTCTCTAAAGAATAGGCGTTATTTTGATAACCGTCCGAAAAGTGTTGGACCACTCAATTATCACTAGCAGATATAACTATCTCAAAGTGACCATTGTTTCTGGGAAATGCGTTTCGTTTAACGTTCACGAGATCTTTTAAAATACGAATGCAGCAACGGCTACCGCCAGTCGTACCAACCGTTCAGGAAATTACAAGAGTTTTTTTCTTCTTCTTTTCCTTTCGTCCGCGCAGCCAGTAACGGGGAGCTGCGCCACTGTACCACAGACATCCGAATCGTGAACTGTTTTTCTTCGCTCGGTGACAATCACGACCCGTTACAGCCAATTAGAGGCGGGCACTTGCCGTTAGGGAAGCTCACTCGTCCAATTGGATGAGTGAGCTGGCTGCTGCGTGCGTGCATGCGTGAATGCCCTAGTAACAGGCTCGGATCCTGGCTTCTGCCCGCTTGTCTGGCATCTACGTCTACATCAGGCCCCACAGCGACTCGAGTAGGGAAAACGAATCCTCGCCGAAGATACCCGAAGTCGAGGTTCTACGGTCTTACAACTTCGGCAATTACGAAATTTGTTGCGTGTTTAATTAAACAGAATATTTGCTACCTGCATGTCGCGTAAATATACAATAAACAACCATGTAGTTTTTTTCTCGTCGCATATTACAGAAACATGTTCTTGGTTACAAATTTTAAGCAGTCTTCTTTGTCTACTCCTTGTGCTACGGTCTATGTGACTTTCACTTACGTTAGTTCGTGCCACATGCATTTTCGTGGATATTTTCATGAAGTAGTTTATAGAGTAGTGCTTCATCTCCGCGATTACGATTGTTACTCTCTCAAAATTGCATTTGTGGTACGAAATAAATGCGGACAAACGACGCAATCGATCATTTTGCCCAGAAAATTAAGGCAATTGTTAAAATTAAAAAAATTATAATAATACACGCTGTCTGCCAAAATAAAATAATTTTGTAATTTAATTTGTGTTCTTGCGGCAAACAGGTTAATAATATACGGTTATTTAGCTATACCGTTGAGTTGCAGCTCTATCCGTGTATGCTTCTTGCTCTACGTCTAGGAATTTCAACAGCTTGCCCCTGAAACCAAACCGGTGCTTTCAGCGAGATTGCACTGCAAATTCGCAACGCCCTTTGTGCTGTTCTCTCCGTGTGTTGGGATTTTCAGTGAGATTATACTGAATTCCTACTTAACAAAGAACGCCCTTTGCAGTATTATCTCCCTTGTGCTGGATTATTGTTCTTTGAAACNCCCCTTGTGCTGGATTATTGTTCTTTGAAACTCAGTAGGATTTAAGTAAGTCTGGGATAATCTCAATCTTTTTATAATGTTCTATTTACTGCATAATTAGAGACGTGGCAAAACGAAAAAAAAAATATGTTATTAAATTCGAGATAAACTACGACAAACGTATTTAATTAAATTTGGTGTGAAACATTTTACGGAAAAAAATGTGTGAGCAGGAAGTGTGTTAGACTGGCATTACGGTAGAAAAAATAATTCGGATTCCGGGTCAGACCGGAATAAACACGAGGGTTCACGAAATAATTTTGAAGTCCTACTTTTGCAGATATTTTAACCTCATTATGCATTATTCCGCGGACGTTTAAATTCAGCACTGACACAGACATAATGGCTCATATCTAGGGACAGTAACTTTTCGCGTAAAAATCGGAGCACACAGTAGACTTCAATAATATATACACACCTCAGCTGTTGTTATACCTCCATTGGCTGCTGGTGCCGTGTCCGTCTTTGACCAAGCCACTCAGGACTAAGTAACTCCGACACTGAACCTTCGTGATTCGTGCGCAAACAGTTAACATGGGCCAGAACATGTTTTAGCCAATCAAAGAAGCTGGACGACCCTACAATGCTTTGGACTGTATCTTGTCTCGAAATCTTTNATCTGTGCAATTATCTATTCTGTGACAAAGCGTTCTAGCAATATCAGTATCGTTCCGAACAAAAAAAAATCAGATAGCTGCAACATATAAAGTGACATATTTATCCGTAACTGGAAAAATTAAACCGGAGGTGTCGACGAGATTTTTTTAATCACTCGTTACGATATTTAACAAAGCAAGTATATTCCGTATGCTCTCTAAAGAATAGGCGTTATTTTGATAACCGTCCGAAAAGTGTTGGAACACTCAATTATCACTAGCAGATATAACTATCTCAAAGTGACCATTGTTTCTGGGAAATGCGTTTCGTTTAACGTTCACGAGATCTTTTAAAATACGAATGCAGCAACGGCTACCGCCAGTCGTACCAACCGTTCAGGAAATTACAAGAGTTTTTTTCTTCTTCTTTTCCTTTCGTCCGCGCAGCCAGTAACGGGGAGCTGCGCCACTGTACCACAGACATCCGAATCGTGAACTGTTTTTCTTCGCTCGGTGACAATCACGACCCGTTACAGCCAATTAGAGGCGGGCACTTGCCGTTAGGGAAGCTCACTCGTCCAATTGGATGAGTGAGCTGGCTGCTGCGTGCGTGCATGCGTGAATGCCCTAGTAACAGGCTCGGATCCTGGCTTCTGCCCGCTTGTCTGGCATCTACGTCTACATCAGGCCCCACAGCGACTCGAGTAGGGAAAACGAATCCTCGCCGAAGATACCCGAAGTCGAGGTTCTACGGTCTTACAACTTCGGCAATTACGAAATTTGTTGCGTGTTTAATTACACAGAATATTTGTTACCTGCATGTCGCGTAGATATACAATAAACAACCATGTAGTTTTTTTCTCGTCGCATATTACAGAAACATGTTCTTGGTTACATATTTTAATTTGATGGTTGAAGCAGTCTCCTTTGTCTACTCCTTGTGCCATGGTCTATGTGCCTTTAAATTACGTTAGTTCGTGCCACATGCATTTTCGTGAATATTTTCATGAAGGTGTTTATATAGTAGTGCTTCATTTCCGCGATTACGATTGTTACTCTCTGAAAATTGCCTTTGTGGTACGAAATAAATGCGGACAAACGACGCAATCGATAATTTTTCCCAGAAAATTAAGGCAATTGTTAAAATTTAAAAAATTATAATAATACACGCTGTCTGCCAAAATAAAAGAATTTTGTAATTTAATTTGTGTCCTTGCGGCAAAAAGGTTAATAAGATACGGTTCTTTAGCTATACCGTTGAGTTGCAGCTCTATCCGTGTATGCTTCTTGCTCTACATCTAGGAATTTCAACAGCTTGCCCCTGAAACCAAACCGGTGCTTTCAGCAAGATTGCACTGCAAATTCGCAACACCCTTTGTGCTGTTCTCTCCGTGTGTTGGGATTTTCAGTGAGATTATACTGAATTCCTACTTAACAAAGAACGCCCTTTGCAGTATTATCTCCCTTGTGCTGGATTATTGTTCTTTGAAACTCAGTAGGATTTAAGTAAGTCTGGGATAATCTCAAACTTTTTATAATGTTCTAATTACTGCATAATTAGAGACGTGGCAAAACGAAAAAATATATGTTATTAAATTCGAGATATACTACGATAAACTTATTTAATTAAATTTGGTGTGAAACATTTTACGGAAAAAAATGTATGAGCAGGAAGTGTGTTAGAATGGCATTACGGTAGAAAAAATAATTCGGATTCCGGGTCAGACCGGAATAAACATGAGGGTTCACGACATAATTTTGAAGTCCTACTTTTGCAGATATTTTTACCTCATTGTGTATTATTCCACGGACGATTAAATTCAGCACTGACACAGACCTAATAGCCCATATCTAGGGGCAGTGACTTTTCGCGTAAAAATCGGAGCACACAGTAGACTTCAATACTATGTACACACACCTCAGCTGTTGTTATACATCCATTGGCTGCTGGTGCCGTGTCCGTCTTTGACCAAGCCGCTCAGGACTAAGTAACTCCGACACTGAACCTTTGTGATTCGTGCGCAAACAGTTAACATGGGCCAGAACATTTTTTAGCCAGTCAAAGCTGGACGACCCTACAATGCTTTGGACTGTATCTTGTCTCGAAATCTTTTCGCGAAATATCACTGCCCCTACCAATATCATGTTAATGTGATTATCACGTGAGACTGTGAGCACAGAGTACAAGGAATACAGGGATAAAATAGCAATTTATTCCGTGAACTCCAACCACATACGCTATCAAAACGGCGCCGCTAACGAGCAACAAGTCGGAACTCCGTTCGCCAATCAGAGCGTGGTAAAATACTCGCCAGCCGGAAACCCAACTAATAGGGAACCTTTCGCAGCCTGAANCAGGAAACCCAACCAATAGGGAACCTTTCGCAGCCTGCAGGAATCGATCAACCGCAAGATCCGTCCCCAGAGTCCGCGCAGCCAATCACAGAAAGGGTACGTCTACATCAAAGGAACCGACCCGCCAATTCGCTTCTGTTTACTTATCTACTCTGTGACTTATCCACGGACGACCAATGGTCCGCGGCTCACAGTTTGAGAACCACTGGAAGAAGAGTTGCGAAAACTCGATAAAAAGTTCCAGTGGAGCTTTTATAACCGCCTCGGTAGACAGCACAAACAGGGTTTTCCATAGCAAACATTTCATCTTCTCTAGTTTGCGTCACTTCGTGTTACGACGGTTCATTTTACAAACGCGCAAATTTATGTGGCTGCTAAAATGGTTAGGAAACTTAGAATGGGAAGAAGGTAGGGATTAGGGTACCCCGCAAACAAGTTTGCATCCATCAAATGGCAAATGGCGGATGTCGTGAACTGAAATGACCGCATATGTTAAAACTACACAAATTAAATTAACAGCCGTAATGCTAATCATTGCTTTCATTTTTCACACAAATTTACGGGCACTGAGTTGTTTTCCCGACCCCCAATCCAAAAATTAACAAATCTGCTGTTACTTCGTGAGAATCTTTGTTTACAAACGTATATTTCCAGTTAACGAGAAATGTCATAGAGTGCGACACAGTAACATTGTTACACTTCAAATGAAAGCAGAATTCAACTATGCTTGTAGGAGGCAACTAAATCGCTTTGCCGAGAGCGTCCGATAAAAGCACGCACGCTTCATTTAAATAAATAAATAAAGCTGTAACAAACTGCGTATCGTTGCACAAGAAACACTGATGATTCCATGCCTAGCGCTAACCAACTGTTTTATCGAGTGCCTTTAAAGAACACGCGATCTCCCTCAGAAAGGGGCAGCGGTGGCGCAGTGTCCAGGGCGCTCGCCTCCCACCACGGCGATCCGGGTTCCATCTCCGGCGGGTTCACTCCCGGATTTTCGCATGTGGCAATCGTGCTGGCGGGCTTTATCGGGACACTCTCGTTTCCTCCGCCCTTGCATTCCAGCGCCGTCCCATTCTAGGGTTTCATTTCCTGTCATGCCCGGGGATGACGGTCACCTACGGGTCCCAGCTGTAAAGACCGTCACTCGGAGGGTGTCGCCTTGCCCTAGGTGCGCTCCCCACACGCCATGTATTGATTTTCCTCAGAAAATGTTTGGCATAATGTTTATTAACCTAGCTGGCTCCCTAGGTTAACCCTCGTCTAACAAATACTGTACTGGCGATTTCGGATAACATCAATCAAATGACGAAACGTGATGTTGGATGGGGGATGAGGGTGAGGGGTGATGGTGTATGGTGACCGCAATTTTCATTTAACATGATAACTTTATCATGTAGGTGCTTGCCAATGTTAACTTTGCATGTAGCGGACAAATACACAAAGTACAAGAAGGGGTTTGGAACGTTGTTCGGCCAACCGCAAACATCTGTGGTAACAAGGCCGGCAGTAAAACTAAAGATCATTACTATGATGGCGGGTCATAAAAGCTGGCGCTATTTCTGACTGGAGTGAAGTTACGCTGCGGTTGACGAAATGATAACGTCGACTTCAGAAACGACCAGTTGGGGGACAGCCGTCACAGCACAGAGTACTCACAAATACAGAGGTGAAACAGCGTGCTATTCCGCAAACTCTAGCTGCACATGCTAACGATCAGGGTGTCCACTGAAATTCAATTTTGGAGTCCCCTGACTTTTCCCTGTTTTCCAGGCAGAATCCTACCATTTTCCCTGACCTATTTTCAGGACAGAAACCTTCCAATACCATATTTTTCCACAGCTGACAGAACAAATATGCTTTCAGTGAAGTTGAATTAAATTACACTGCAACAGCCCATCAATATTTCTCGCGATTCTCACTGCTGACATCACACGAGTGCCCATTACAAACACAGGTATGCTTTATTTTGTACGTTTAGGACCTATGTAACTTGGCAAAGATGTATTATTATCAGCTCACGAACTTAGAAATTCGAATTTTTAAATGCATATCCTCATAATTACAATATCCTGTATTCACACAACTAACAATATTTCAGGGTAGCAAATATTTACATTTTCCCATGCACATGCGAAAAATTCCCTGACTTTTCCCCGTGGGTGAACACCTTGAAAATGACGTCACTGACCGGCAACATGTCGGAACGCCGTTCGTCAATCGGCGGTTGATGACTCGCTCGCCAGTCGGCGACCCAGCCACACGCAATACTTCGCAGCACGCAGTAACCAATCAGACACAAAGCCAGTTCCCGGGGCCTCGTGCGGCCAACCAGAGACTGTGTACCCACATCAAAGGAACCGACGCGCCATTTCGCCAATCAACGGCTGAAGATCCAACTTGCCGGACGGCAGCCCAGCCATCGCATTGGCCAGTCACGCACAATGCTCGTTTCCAGAGCCTCGCGCGGGCAATGAACGACAGAGCCAGCTTAAATAAACGAAACCGCCGCGCCATTACGATTCCATATATATTTTACTAGCGGTTACTTCACGCTTTTTGAGTCAAACCATTGAAAGATGTCCCAACGTGTTTGGTTCTTTCCTAAATATGCCATGTTTTGTACATGTGTAAACATAAAAGTATACTATTTTTGGTTAAAATTAACTTTTACTAATATGCTATTTATAAAATATTTTCAATTTATAATTAATAGGAAATAAAGGAGAGAAATTAGGTGTGCTGGTGATTTCAGGTATAGAGGCTGTTCACGGTAAAGTAAGCACTATCGAGGTCCTACTTATTTTTTTCCTATCAGGCATTTTTTTATCCTTCCACCACTTTATAAAATAAATATTGCCATGTAAGTAATAAATACAGTGTATGTATTTCACCAGACTCAAAAGTTAACGTCTAAGGCTACAATCATATACAGGAAGATTCTGAAATCATGACCAAATGAGAGGGCTTAAAAAGTGCTTACTTTGCCGCAGATAGTCTATAAGAAATAGTTCTTATGCAAAATATTATTACACTGACTGCGTACGAGTGCGTTGCGTTATCCCTTCGGTGTAATTTTCTAGACTAGGATAGGTTGAGCTTTGTTTGCGTTAGGCGGAGAAATATTCTGGAAACAAAACTTAAGCAGGACTTCAGAAAAGTTAGAAGTAAACCGTGATGGACAATACTTGCCAACCTACCGTGTGATCTCAGACAGAAGCTGTCGTCAGTGCAAGTTAGTTTATTACCGCGCAAGCCACGTATCTGATACTGATACAAGCATAAAAAGTTTAATCTATGTCATTTGGCGACAGCCTTGTTTCGCTATGAAACTGCGCCACGTCTGGGCATGCTCCGTAGAGCTCGGAACCAATAAAGCTACAGTGGAGTGGACCCGAGTCATGTGTGGCCCAGCGAAAATGTGAAATTAGTTCTCACAACCCCTGCAACCAATGTTATTACAGTCCAGTCACTGTTACCAACTTTTCTAAAGCCCTTCCAAAGATAAATTAATAAAACGGAAGCTGGAACAGCCGCTTACACCGCCGACTCCCGACCTCAATAGCCAGCGACATGGCATCACTGGCTAGCGACATGAAGGAATGCCGTTCACTTCGGAAGCCCAGCCTATAGGCAGAGACCTGCAAAATTCGCGTTATTGTTTGGGGGCACGTTAACTTCACACATATGTACATTTGCAATAAGTTTGTCATTGGACAATACTTTATTTGACACGCCCTAGATAGCTCTGCGCCAATATATGNTTTTTGAGTCAAACCATTGAAAGATGTCCCAACGTGTTTGGTTCTTTCCTAAATATGCCATGTTTTGTACATGTGCAAACATAAAAGTATCCTATTTTTGGTTAAAATTAACTTTTACTAATATGCTATTTATAAAATATTTTCAATTTATAATTAATAGGAAATAAACGGAGAGAAATTAGGTGTGCTGGTGATTTCAGGTATAGAGACTGTTCACGGTAAAGTAAGCACTATCGAGGTCCTACTTATTTTTTTCCTATCAGGCATTTTTTGATCCTTCCACCACTTTTTAAAATAAATATTGCCATGTAAGTAATAAATACAGTGTATGTATTTCACCAGACTCAAAAGTTAACGTCTAAGGCTACAATCATATACAGGAAGATTCTGAAATCATGACCAAATGAGAGGGCTTAAAAAGTGCTTACTTTGCCGCAGATAGTCTATAAGAAATAGTTCTTATGCAAAATATTATTACACTGACTGCGTACGAGTGCGTTGCGTTATCCCTTCGGTGTAATTTTCTAGACTAGGATAGGTTGAGCTTTGTTTGCGTTAGGCGGAGAAATATTCTGGAAACAAAACTTAAGCAGGACTTCAGAAAAGTTAGAAGTAAACCGTGATGGACAATACTTGCCAACCTACCGTGTGATCTCAGACAGAAGCTGTCGTCAGTGCAAGTTAGTTTATTACCGCGCAAGCCACGTATCTGATACTGATACAAGCATAAAAAGTTTAATCTATGTCATTTGGCGACAGTCTTGTTTCGCTATGAAACTGTGCCACGTCTGGGCATGCTCCGTAGAGCTCGGAACCAATAAAGCTGCAGTGGAGTGGACCCGAGTCATGTGTGGCCCAGCAGAAATGTGAAATGACTTCTCACAACTCCCGCAACCAATGCTGTTACAGTCCAGTCACTGTTACCAACTTTTCTGAAGCCCTGCTAAAGTTCTCCTTCCAAAGATTAATTAATAAAACGGAAGCTGGAACAGCCGCTTACACCGCCGACTCCCGACCTCAATCGCCAGCGACATGGCATCACTGGCTAGCGACATGAAGGAATGCCGTTCACTTCGGAAGCCCAGCCTATAGGCAGAGGCCTGCAAAATTAGCGTTATTGTTTGGGGGCACGTTAACTTCACACACATGTACATTTGCAATAAGTTTGTCATTGGACAATACTTTATTTGACACGCCCTAGATAGCTCTGCGCCAATATATGAACACTTCACAATTGTGTAGTCCAATCACGCGCGGTCCAGTCAGAAAGGGAGTGAATTCACATCAATGAGGCAGTCGATGGAGAAACGACGCCGGCTCGAGAATATACAGCCCTGTGAAGTTTACCCTGATGCCTAATAATAACGCGAATTTTGCAGGTCTCCACCAAATATGAAACCTTTCGCAGTACGCGGTAGCCAATCAGACGCAAGGCCTTTTTCCACAGCCTCGCGCAGCCAATCAGAGAATGGGTACGCCTACATCAAAGGAACTACGTCATTTCGTCTCTGTGTGCATGTCTACTCTGAGCCTCAATATCAGGCATTGTGAGCATACCAGACTGTACTGCTAGAAATTGGGGCTCTGGATATCGTAGTGTGCATTTGCCGATTTTATTCACGTTTCAATTGGTTCATTTGCATTATAGTCTACTGTGCAAATGTATTTCACTAGTTATTTGCATTTTAATTGCGTTAGGAGGTAGAGAGATACCTAAGGCTTCACGTACGTTAGTGATCGGCACACATATTCCCTCTAAACAAATTTCGCTCCATAGTCAACAGTACAGATATTGCCCCCAAAAATAACTGACCATATTTGCACTTTGAGTCACCACTTATTACGACCGATATGTTTGCGAAAGCAAATTTTTCGCCGTCGCTGAAAACGAAATGGCGAATACTTGAATTACGCGCTAACCCCAAATATATAAACTTTTGTAATTAAATTAACAAGCATAGAAGCACTGTAATCTGAATTATAGATTAGTGTTTGCATACTATACAACAACTCAGGTACAGGAAATTTTCGAAATCTATTAATGTTTTAACATCGATTTAACAAAATATGTATTCCACTTAGTTGATCAAGCACATGGATATCTTGTTTCTCGACCGTTCTCCTGTAAGCAATACAACAATTAAAGGAGGCTTGATCTACAAGAACGCAAAAGAGTAGTGTAACTGATAAACATTGACATATTTTATACAGGCTATGTGATACACCTGTAGACGACACACAACATATTTTAAATTACAACCCGAACCTAATTTTCATAACTTTCGTTGGGAGTTTTCGTCAAGAGAATGACACAAAAAAGAAGAAAAAATCTTCCACGCCAATCCGTTAATCCAGTTTGACAGTCAACGAAAACATGAGTATCAATAAATGCCAGAAAACGCTGTTGTTCATGCAGATAAATATTTGCTTTGAAAATTGAACGCTGTCGCTGAGCAACAATGATTTAACACCCTTCACTCGTCTGTTCCATCAGGTTCAATACACGATTTCGCAGTCGAGGCTCATTTCTCCCAGAAAACTTTTGATCAGAGATGAGTAACATATATCATTCTCTGCCCTGCCTGGCACATACACTGTCGGTGATATGGGCTCCTTTAAACTGAATCGCTAGTTCAATGGACTGTCGGTGATACGGGCTCCTTTCAACTGAATCGCTAGTTCAATGGACTGTCGGTGATACGGGCTCCTTTCAATTGAATCGCTAGTTCAATGTGCTGTCGTTGATACGGACTCCTTTTAACTGAATCGCTAGTTCAATAGGCAACCAGTGATACGGGCTCCTATCAATTGAATCGCTAGTCAATGGACTGTCGGTGATACGGGCTCCTTTCAATTGAATCGCTAGTTCAATGGACTGTCGGTGATACGGCTCCTTTCAACTGAATCGCTAGTTCAATGTGCTGTCGTTGATACGGACTCCTTTTAACTGAATCGCTAGTTCAATGGGCAACCAGTGATACGGGCTCCTATCAATTGAATCGCTAGTCAATGGACTGTCGGTGATACGGCTCCTTTCAACTGAATCGCTAGTTCAACGGAACTTATAGAAGCTACGATTGTAATTTTTTTGGAAGTGTCTAAAGTCAGAAGAGTATTTCTGGAGCCACTTGGTAGCAACTATCGACGTGTGGGGTGTCGCATTGTCCTGCTGGAATTGTCCACGTCCGTCGGAATGCACAATGGACATGAATGGGCGCAGGTGATCGGACAGGATGCTTACGTATCTGTCACCTGTCAGAGTCGTATCTAGACGCATCAGGGGTCCCATTTCACGCCAACTACACACGCCCCATGCCATGACAGAGCCTCCACCAGCTTGAATAGTCCCCTGTTGACATGTAGGGTTCATGGATTCATGAGAAGGTCTCCATACCCGTACACGTCCATCCGCCCGATATAATTGGAAACGAGACTCATCAGACCAGGCAACGTGTTTCCAGTCATCAACAGTCCAATGGCGGTGTTGGCGGGCCCAGGCGAGACGTAAAGCTTTGTGTCGTACAGTTAACAACGGTACACGAGTGGGCCTTCGGCTCCTAAAGCCCATATCAATTATGGTCCGTTAAATAGTTTGCACGCTGGCACTTGTTGATGCCCCAGCATTGAAATCTGCGCCAATTTGAGAAAGGGTTGCACGTCTGTAACGTTTAATGATTCTCGTCAGTCGTCGTTTGTCCCGTTCGTTCACGATCTTTTTCCGGCAACAGCGATGTCAACGATTTGATGTT
Source organism: Clitarchus hookeri (assembly GCA_002778355.1). Lineage (NCBI taxonomy): Eukaryota > Metazoa > Arthropoda > Insecta > Phasmatodea > Phasmatidae > Clitarchus > Clitarchus hookeri. The sequence goes on from NQII01001273.1 coordinate 759,268, forward strand.
TTACCGGATTCCCTATATTCACGGTACACTCGTGAAATGGTCGTACGCGAAAATCCAAATGTTATCGCTGTCTCGGAGATGCCGTGTCCCATCTCTCGTGCGCCGACTATAACACCGCGTTCAAATTCACTTAAATCTTGATAACCTGCCACTGTAGCAGTAGTAACCAATCTAGCAACTTTGCCAGACGCTGGTTGTCTTATATAGGCGCTGCCGACCGCATCGCGTTACTCTGATTGGTTCCATACCTCTGTTATTTGCATACGCACGCCTATGCCAGTTTTTTTGGCTCTCCAGTGTATATAAACCAATGGAAACACAAAATTAACATTAAACCTGTAAACTGAAGCTACGAATATAGGTATGTGCTAACAAGTTGTGAATAAAAAGGAAAGGGATTACGCAGCGTATATGTCACAAAACACATAACGGAATATGGGGCCACGGTGGCTAAGTGGTTAGACTGCTACCTTCCGCAAAGGCGAACCGGGTTCAATCACAGGCCGGTTCGCTCCAAATTTTCGCAAGTGGGAATCTTGCCGGACGATGCCGCTGGTCGGCTGGTTTTCTCAGGAATCTCCCGTCGCCCCCCCCCCCTTTTCTCTCCGGCGCTGCTCCATAATCACCTCACTTCACCCTCATTGGCTCTCAAGACCTCGACGCCAGTTTTGTTTGTCAGATAATACGCAACTGTAACCTAGATAACATGCAAAGTGTTCTATAACGTTCATAAGCTCACGCCGTCACTACGGTACGTTAATTTTGTATGTAATGAACATAAATAAGTTTTCCTGACATGATGTTGCTTAAAAGGATTTGTCGTACTGGAAATTTACGATGGGAGTAAAGTTTTGCCGATGTTCACGATATTTCCATAAAATCTGTTGTAACGCCAATAAAATCACTATTAAGGTATACATTATTCTTTAAAATTTGGAGTGGCCTTTATACATATTGATAACGTAAATAAATTCTGCAGGCAAAAGAACGACCTGAGGTGTTTAATTTTATTATTAGGTGTCTCGCCAAAATCTCAAAAGGACAGAAAATTTTCACTTTAGTAGCAACATAGAGAAAGCATATAATATGAGGAACATTGAATTGTGCTGTAACTAATAGTAAGTAAACGTTAGTATTGTGTAACACGCTGTATATTCAATCTGCTTAAAAGTATAAATGTGTACGGAACAGAAAATCGTGTGTAACACGCCGGAAAATTAAAACAATAGTGTTCACTTGTGAAATCTTTGTATGTATCATTTTCGAACAACTGCGCTAATAATGTGCTCTATTTTCGCTATTTAAATTATCGGTGGATGCAATGCGATACGTTTACTAGTAACCGCTGACGCGGATGGCACGAATAATTAATTTTCAAATAGCTTTCCATTTTTATCCAGACAGACGATTATGAAATCGAAACCTAACTAGATAACACTATTAATCAAGAGCACGTATTTGCGATTGCAATAAAAAAAAACCATTCGAAAGCGATTGCATCGCTGGGAACACGAAATTCGATGCAATGTTTGATAAAACGCGCTACAGTAAATGTGAAAATCAATTCAAAACAAATTCACAGTAAACATTACCAACTGCCATAATTCTTCTTCGTTAAACAGCCAGCGTGGGAACTTTTAATGATTAGCCCAAGTAAACACCAACTACGATAAAAAACCACGAAAAGTGGAGCGATTCGACAAATTTCCGTGTGATTCGAAAGTAGTAAGTATTTTAACAGCTTGCATTAAAATACGAATTTCAAACGGAAATTTTTTGAAATAAAGTCGAAAAAATGCAGAATTCAAACCAGTTAAAAAAGTTGACAAATATGTACAGAATTAAATTAGTAGTCGAAACTATGCCAAACGGAGCTTTTGTTATTTTACTGCGCACTCCTGATACTAGAATGTTTTGTCATTCGGTTTTAGGAAACAAATTACACGTAGTTAAGAACACACACATGTATTTAAGGACCAACTGAGGATACCAAAACCTGTAAAGCAACGCTGTTTGATGCCAGAGATTCTGGAAAAATAAAATGTTTCGCAAATTTATAAAAAAAAAAAAAAAAAAAAATTAGTACGAAAAAAATTTATTCTATACTGGTTGGGGATGAACAGGTATGATTGCTCAAAGAGGTCAGGATGCCAAGCTGCTATAAGCATGTAAACAAGATGACCTTGGAGTAAATATGAGTATAACTGAGTAACTGGTTGCAGGACGGTGTGGACGAGATATCATTTTACCCCGGGGTACTTTAAAATTAGATCAATGTCTTCAGATCCACACATCAATTTGTAGTTTCAGGTGTTTAGTATAAGACATTTTTTAACGAATGCTAAAGCTTCAGTTAAAACAAATTTGGCTTTTTTTTTTTATCACAGCCAATTATATGTAGGCTGTAGTGTTCGGCCATGACCTAACACACGACATGGTTGGCGAATCAGTCACTTACAGGGATGATCATTGGACACTAAACTTCGTAGTGTAGAGCTTCAGTCAAATACGACCTTCCTGTCCAACATGTACACTAATGTGTACGCTGGTTCTGAATTGGTTAATCGCAATTATCCACGACTGGTAATTGAGAAGCGGATGTGCATTACAGGGTACCTGGGCGACCACGATGGAGTACTGTGGATTAGGACCATAACTAGAAAGATAAGGAAGAGGATTGTGAAGAAGAAAAAACAGCAGTAGAAAGTGTATTGGCCTGGCATGGTACAGAAGAATGGACTGTCCGCAAAAGCCACTAAGGAACTACTCACGTAGTGTAGGATAGAATATTTGGATTGTGAAAATACAAAAATGACATTAGATAGACTCGGAGGAACCAGTTACGGAATAAACTTAGAAGAGAGCCCTTCGATGGTATGGCCATGTTAGAAGAATGGGTAGGGTAAAATGGCCTTCTTTTGTAGTGGTCGCCGTCAGAAAGGAGGGGGCAAAGACAGGGACCTGAAAAAGAATGATTAGTAAGATACTGAAGGGTAGAGACAGAGAAGGGTCCTTAAAGTAAAGAGCAAGTAAAAATAAATAAGTTCACATATTTTTTCCTTAAGATTGACGGTGTGTTTCTTTAACGTGAACTAGCTTACAACAGACTACTGAAGTGGAAATGAAGTCGTGTTAAAGTACCCTATTCTGTCAGATGACACGTCAATAGATAAAAAAATTACGATCTATTTTCTTTTTCATACGATTCGTTCGCTCTCTTTTTATTCCCTCGTAAATTTCCTCCTAAACTTTAAATTGAAGAGCTCCATTTTCCTTCTACTTAACTCAATTTGTATATTCAAAAGACCATATCTTGTGAAACAGTGCCGTACCCAGTTACTCTGCCAACATTTCATACTTCTTGTTTCCTTTCATTTTTATTTTGACAATTCCCATTACGATGTCGTTTGATATTCTCTCTTTGCCCATTTATCGTTTCCAATCTTCTCAGGACCGCATTCGGCATTCCACAAGCCTTTTATTTTGTTCTTTCTTCCCAGGAACGTATAACTGTGCTCCATAGACAGATACACGTAGCACGTGACACTGTAATTGCGCTTTTATTTTTCTGGAATAACTTACTAGACACGCACGTAAAACAGTTTAACTGGTGTTAAAATGCCACTTTGCCGTTGTTAGTCACACGTCATGTGTTCTTTTTCAAATGCCACCTAGGTACTTGGACAGCTACACGTCCACCTTTCCTGTTTNCGCTACACGTCCGCCTTTCCTGTTTTACCGCCTTCCACTTCGGCGCCTAATCACCATCTTACGCCCTAGTAACAATTACTTTTGTTTTCTTTGCACTTATTCTAATTCATCATTCCTCGCAGCTCTCCGGTTTTTTTCCCCCCAAGATCTCCCGGCGATTCGTTCATTGTTTCTTCGTTCGCAGCCACGCCATCGCCCGGACAAAGACCATTAAATTCCCCTTCCACCGACCGGAAAACAATTGCACCTACGCTCCTGACATCGTTGGCCAATCAGTAACGGTCCAGTATTCGACGTTCTCTCGGATCGTCTGATGCAGAACCCTCCCTCGGGACAGAGCGCGAATCCCTTTTACATTAATCAATCGCGCGACTGCAACGGAGTAGGATGCGCGCGATCGATAGATCGATCTCACTGCCTCGAGAGATTCCCCCCCCCCC
>NQII01001273.1:763510-785788 GCA_002778355.1 Clitarchus hookeri
AAATTGAGCACGTCGTAACACCGCGCTGAGCTGCCAGAGATTTGTGTCCACATGGATATGTGAGGCCGCCCTTCATAGAGAATCACAAAAATTATTATTAGAATTAGAATATTATTTTTTTATGTAATTCAGTAAGCGAACTGAGATGCAACCTAATGTGTGAAGGTCCTCGGAACGATAATCGGTAAGGAACTGTCCTGTGCTCAGTACTTGCTTGGCCTGGACACACAGCAATTATGGGTACAGAGGTGTATAACCGCAGCTTATACCACGAACTCCAGCCACGCACGGCAGCAAAATGGCGTCACTGGCCAGCAAAATGTAGGAACGCCGTTCGCAAATCAGCGCCTGGTAACCTACTCGCCATCCGGCAGGCCAGCCAGTAGGGAACTTTTCGCAGAACGCAGTATCCAATCAGACACAAAGCCCGTTCCCAGAGCCTCTCGCAGCCAATCAGAGAATGGGTACACCCAAATGGTAGGGACTGCAACACCATTTCGTCTCTGTGTACTTATCTACTCTGTGGCTTGAAGGCAGGAAGAATGCATCATCTAGTCATAAAATGATCAGGATGTTACAGTGTTTCGAAAAATATGTTGACTGAAAAAATGTTCCCGGCGATTTTCCCGTGTCACATGGGCCGCGGTGGTGTAGTCGCCATACTACTTGCCTCCCACCTGCGCGAACCGGGTTCGATTCTCGGCGGGGTCGTTTCCGGATTTTTGCATGTTGGGGATAGTACCGGACTATGCGGCTGGTCGACGGATTTTCTCGGGGATCTCCCGTTTCCCCCGCCTTTGCATTCCAACGCTGCTCTATACTCACCTCGCTTCACCCTTATCAGCTCTCAAGATCTCGATGTTATGAGCCGCTCAAATCTCTCCACTCCAGTGTGTCTAAGAATGCGTCCTGAAATTTCGTATTTCCGATTCATTTTAAGCCCACATTCGTTGCGTAAAAAAACGAATAAATAAAAACAAATGAGACTCGCTCAGTATGCAAGTAACGGTTTTTTGTAAATAAAAATAAGTCGGTCGGCTGGTATGGGGAATTCTGGAGCACGAAGTCGAAGAATATACGTCGGTCGTGGTCTAAGGTGAAACTGTGCTCTTTCCGGATTTCTCTTCCATCACTCTGCCGTTATGCATCGCTATCTCAGAGTCGCCTTCTCCAAGCCAATTAGCGTCGCCACAACATGGGGAAAAAAAAAAAAAAAAAAAGCCGTTAGCGTCGTGGACGTCCTGAAAAGTAGGCTGCCCAGGTTTATGTTTTATCTCAACGAAGTATCACCTATCTAGCGAAACAGCGTTAATACATGCCAGTCTAGATCTCAAGAGTCCTTTAGACGGGCTAGTTAATTATACTCACGTCGTCTCCTAGTTTACTGATTAAAAATGCACATTTCTTAAGAACATCCAAGCAATTAATCCTTCGTCGTTTTCACGCACAGACAGTTTGAGAGAAAGAGATAGAGAGAGAGAGAGAGAGAGAGAGAGAGAGAGAGAGAGAGAGAGCGTAATAAACGTTAGTCGTGCGTGATAGCCGTATTTACCGTGCGATCGCTGGATTCAGATTTACGCATATGACGGTTTTTTTTTTTTTTTTTTAAATTAAAACTTTAAGACTACGTCATTGGTTAGGGACTAGAAAATGTCTCGCTCAATTTCCGCTGGTGTCGGGTTGTATTTCAAACACAGGCAAGTGTTTGCTTATTCTGCGATTGCACCACAACGTCCTAAAAAATTATGGATCCAGAATCCAACCAGAAGCAATTGACTATAGGCCTGCCTATCAGGAACGACATAACCGGTTATCATGTCACGAAACTTAGGCACATAAAATAACTGCCCAGCGGTGATGTTAGTGCAGAAATGCAATACTTCGTCATTTGTGTGCCTATGTAGTTTAACTGAACAGTATTAACAATAGTTTAAAATCGTGATGACTCAATATCTGTGTTGCGGGTAACAATAATTCAACGACAATCGCTTCGGTAGACTGAATCAAAAACACAGTTTACATCTGGCACTGTCCGAGGAAATACTACGCATAAGTAACCTTGAGTGATTCAGGAGAAAGCAGGCGATGGCAAGGGGGAAAAAATGGTGAAAGGAGAACTTTCGCTGATCTGAAACGCTGGCTGACTTTACTAGAAAACTGACCTATTTGATAACGGCGTCGTGTTGACCCGTTCGGTTCCGATAACCTTCACGAGCTCGAGTGTTGCAATCATGTAAAATACTTTGGTGTGTGCTGTACTAGTGTCTAGCACGCTTCTCCCAACCAGCAAACAACGTGCTGCGTGCTCGGTGTTATACCTTTCAGTCACAGTGTCCTCTATCTGGGACGTGTTGCATATGAAGTGGCTTGAATGGTCAGCACTGTACACAGCAGAACATACCGTCCAATGAGAAGGGTTCCCTACGTGCGGGAGACATCATTCNTTGAATGGTCAGCACTGTACACAGCAGAACATACCGTCCAATGAGAAGGGTTCCCTACGTGCGGGAGACATCATTCGCTGCTGAGACTATGTTCCGTAGCCTCACAAACCACTGCTGCCAGTAAGATAAAGCACAGAGATATTTAGGTTGGTNGCTGCTGAGACTATGTTCCGTAGCCTCACAAACCACTGCTGCCAGTAAGATAAAGCACAGAGATATTTAGGTTGGTCCCGATGTAAGACAGAGCGTCGTTTGGATATAAGTACAGTTCCGAACAAAATATATGTTTGTTGTAACGCCTAAAATTATATATATATATATTTTTTACTGAAAGGGTTGTCTGCGTTAACCATCCATAAAAGAGATGTGCAGAAACTTTCGTAAATCAGATTACTCGCAAGGAAGACCCTCAAAACACCAGGCATCGATTGCAATGGATACTTTCGGTATACAAAATTTTGTCGAAATTGGTTCAATGGTATGGTAGATATACCAAATAAACCTACAATATTTGTTGTGGTCGCCATTTTGAAAATAAGTACCTAATCAAGTTCAATAACTTACGTTTATTTGGCCTATCATAGTGATACTTACCTGTCAAATTGAGTGAGAATTGAATTAATAGTTTTCGAGATATAATATAAAATATTTATTTATACATGTGGTGCTATTTTACAAAATGGCGGAGTAACTACCATATACATTTTAAAATTTAATGCTTACTTAATGCTCAGCCAGGAATAAAAATTTGGTTTAAATCGGTTGAATGGTTTCCGAGATATGACATCACCACAAATTTTAAAATGGCCGTCAGTTTGAAAGTAAGCGACCGACGTGTTCAAAAACTTTAAAAGTCAGGTGTCCTTACTAAGTATTATATGTCTACCATGTTTGGTGAAATTCGGTTGACGCGTTCAAAAATTGGAAAAGGGGGACACACATACGCACATACAGGCAGGCACACACATACACACATTCACACACATACACACAGCCAGGAACGTGATCTCATTAGCCTTTCTTTCCTTCGGAAAGTAGGCTAATAAAGGTGAGATAGATCTTCTGTTGCGCATGTCCGCAAAACTGGTTATTTCCGGCAGATCAACCAGTGTCGTGGACATATTTCATACTTAGTTGGGAAAAAAAAATTTCTTATGTATATGTTTACTGTATCTTTAATGTATCATAGTTATATTAAAACTCGGTCGGAAGGTGGACTGAAATTTCAAAAGTCCGTAAGGAGAGTGCTAAACGCNTGTATCATAGTTATATTAAAACTCGGTCGGAAGGTGGACTGAAATTTCAAAAGTCCGTAAGGAGAGTGCTAAACGCGTGAGTGCATACCACGATGTGTCTTTGACGATTCTGCTGGCTTAAAAAAAAATTGTGGTTCAGTGTTGAAACTCGTAAGCTAGTTACAGCGCTTTTATAAACCGCACTCCCTCTACGGTAATAACACACAGACGAAATGGCGTGGCAGTTCCTTTGATGTGGGCTAGTATCCTCTCTCTAATTAGCTGTGCGAAGCTGTNACACACAGACGAAATGGCGTGGCAGTTCCTTTGATGTGGGCTAGTATCCTCTCTCTAATTAGCTGTGCGAAGCTGTGGAAGCGGGCCTAGCGTCCGATTGGCTACCGCATGCTGAGGAAGGTTCCCGGGAGTAGTTCTGGACGTCGAGACGCCCTGCATGCAGGAGTACGCGACACGAGGGAGAGCAATGCCGTCGAGCGTGTAACACCGCCATGAAAGTTCGTCGAGGGGAAAGCTTACGGAGATTGATGGCAGGTGAGGTGTCGGTGATGCGACTAGTCGGAAGGAGGAAGGGGAAGAAGAAGAAATCGGGCGTGTAACAGGGTCGCCCGCCCAAACTTCCAATCTCCCCAGATCCTCTTCCCTCCACACCGCCGAGTGTGCTCCAGCGAACTNTTCGGCGGCAACCAGCACGATAAAACACGATAATGGACAGTTGATCGGCCATAGTGCCATCTCCCACCACACATAACCACCCTCCTCACTCCCTCACCCCCTTCTCGGCACACCGTCCTAGCGGGAATCGCTCTCTCGATGTGCTCCAGCTCCGACGTGAGGCGAAAACTTTGGGCAGTTCGGGACGAGGAACTATCTACAATTCAGACGGCGTAGGCAGTTTACATCTTGTTCGCCCTCCACCAACCCCCCGTGCCCGCGCTGCCAGCAGATCAATACATCTCGGTTAGCGCGCCGTTTTCTTGTAGGTTGATCGCCTCCGCCGATTAATACCTCACGAAATCGCTGAACTTGAGAAAATGGCATGGTCTCGACCTGCAAGCTGTGACCTGCCAATATTCACGAGAAAAAAATATATCCGTAATATATCTGAATTACATAAAAAGATTTATACCGAAAAAAAAAATATTTTACACAGACACGTAAAACGCTTGGCATATTCAAATAAAAATGACGATGAAGGCTGTTCACGATAAAGTGAGCGCTTTGAAAGTCCTGCTACTTTCAACCCGTTGGTTGCGTATCTTTCCGGGTAAATATCATCAGCTGGCTCATATATCTACTGCACTCTCAATAAATAAACAACGAAAATGAATCGATAACGTAATTAGCACCATTATTGGTTTGCGAATATTTACTGATGTTCACGATTCTTTTACTCTTTGCATGTAAATTATGCCTTTAACTGTAGTCAACACTTCCGAGGTCATAAGAAAATATGTTCGGTTAAGGTGGCGAACAGTATAGCGGAAGAGTTAAACGTTATTATTTGTGAATGAAATATTATAATTTATTAATAAAATATAAGTAAAAGTTTTATTTAACCAAGTAAAAATTTACTCAAAGGTTTGATTCAAAAAACGTGAAGATAACGCGACTAGACCATAGGGGAGCTGACTGACGGCCCTCGCCATCTCATTTGCCAGCCCCGGCCTGCAGAGCCGAGACGAAGAGTAAACAGTAATACGCCCGGCGCTAGCAATAAGCCGCTTGCGATGGTAGAGGTGCAGTGTTTGTTTAGTCTGGGAGACCTGCAGTCCTCTGCTCCCAGCCGCTCACTGTAAACAGCCAGCGAAGCCCTTGCCCTCGAGCTACACAAATAAACAACTGCTCGCCATGGGACCCTATACCTTACTTTCCAATCGCTTTGCTGATTTGTTTCATCCCTCTCAGTCGAAAGTAGCAAACACGCTAAACCATCATAACGTTGAATTAGAAAAAAAAAATTCGCACGGGACAATGTGACGTCGCTAAAATCAAAAGATGGCCGTCATGTGTGTACTTAAGTAGATTCCACAGATTAATCACCGACTCGGAAACGTTATACTCGCAGGCTCCTGAGAAAAAAAAATATATCTCCAGTAAACACAACGAAATCGCTATTTATGCTATAATAAAAGTTTTGCGTTATTGTGGTATTTCGTCGAAACGACGGAAGAGTCGCATGACAATTCAACAAAAGGACAGGTTATTACTAATATTTCGAGTCTACGAACGNAACGACGGAAGAGTCGCATGACAATTCAACAAAAGGACAGGTTATTACTAATATTTCGAGTCTACGAACGTACAAAAGGGCTAGCAGGAATCACTTAAGCACGTATACGAAAAACACCGACACGTACCTCTAGTTGGCAACACTTCTCCTTGTCCACGGCACCTTTTTGCACTCTGCATTTGACACGTACCTGTAACAAAATAAACGTGGCGATAAGCGTTCATGTTCCGCAACGGGAAGCGGTACTAACAAGGCTGTTTGACACAGAAGAATACACCGTACAGTAAATGCAAGCAACAGCACCCGTCAACTTTATGTAACATTGCATCTAATCTGGTACTCCAACATTTTCAGTCACATAAAAACATGTCTAAGCGTTGCGGCGAAAAAAATTTTTTTGTCCGGGACTATCGGTGTTACGGTCTGTCATGTCCTATTAGGGACGATGAAAATGTGTTGGTGCCTCATCTAAATGGTAAGAGCTGTTTGTGAGAATATGGAGTGTAGTCTGGCGGAATTGACTTCCTTCATAGAACGCTACTTTATGTTGTGTAAAGCGCAGCTCATTAAAGCTGCTTCATATATAGCATGTATTGAAACCTGTAAGGGAAAACTATAAGGAGAAGTGTATGTCATGCTACTGTACGACACGAGCCACTTTATATTGTAACGTTAATTATGAGACTTATTACTACGTGTGAAACGGCCTTAGAGAACATACCAATTAAGAACTAATATTTCACACCAGGACATTTATATTACCTTAAATATTACATGAAAACCGCCGTCAGAGTTTCGTTTGTCGCATCACAGTGTGTAGCTCAACAAATGTTTCTTAACTGTTAACATATTCTTATTTTAAATTAGTGGGAGGAAATAATAATATAGGCTAGTACTGATTTTATAAAACACGAAAAATGATGGCTAGGGATAACATTTAAAAAAATGGGAATACTGTGAGTTGAATGGAAATTATGGAATAAAAACTGACAACATGAAAGACGGCAGATATCTGTCCAATTTAAGCAATAACTCCGGATTGGATAGCAAAATGTGGCTTAAAAAAATTTATAAATAAACATTCCCATCATCAAACAGCACGAAACATACTAAACTTATAACAATATAGCCTAAACTTTGTGATGTCTTCCAGAACCTTTAACATGCGTATCTAGTGATTGCAAAGAAAAAAAAACCTGTGATTACGAAATGAAGGGCTAACAAAATGCCTTGGAAGTCACGGGGTTACAATTTAAAGTAAATTGTTCCCGTTCCAAAATTTAAAGGACTGATTTGCAGTAGTGGTTTGCTTAATTTCACCAGTGATGTGGCTACTTTGCCAAAACTACTATCTGTATTTTTCATTGAATCATCAGCAAGAGTAAGTGGTTTTAAGGATGGATGGGTTTCAATACTTCTTACATAAGTATAATGTCTTGTTCGTGTAGGAAGTGATTTTCCTTTTCGAATTGGCCACTTAAGACACTAGAGTTCCTGTCGAGAATGTCCTTGACTTGTTTTCAAATAGCTAAAACGTAACAACAACCTTGTCGTAAAATGAAACGACAGTGTTTTCAAGCACGTCGAGATTCGAAATAGTTCCTTTCGAATCACTAACCAAACAGTGTACTATAATGTTAGGAGAAAGAGTTAAGAGGTCTACCTGTCATGCGCAGGGACTTCGCATTTTCGAATTATAATTTGGCAGCAGGTCAAAAACAAAAAATTATATGTTTCAGATGTGCCAATGAAACCACGTCAATCTAACACGCCATGCGCGCCTATTTTCCAATAATGGAATATTTAGGTCATGAGTGACTGAACTCTCTAAGGACCACTAGTCTAGCCAACTGAACTCTAAACTCTAAATAAGGCAGCAGCCAATAAATGTGCTCGCTGCTAGAATGTATTCAGAAATATTACCTACCGTGAACTTATAATATAAATTGAGACCATTAACTACGAGATCAGATCATTTCAGAAGTCGCAACAGAAGAGATCATTGGTCTTGCAAATACTTGTGACTGCCTAATTTGTAGCTTATGTAGTGTAAGCCTTTGATAATAATTCGCCAAGTCTTTTACATAATCAATAGCCAATAAAATAAAATTTCTGTATATTAGCAACAGTCAAGAGCATTATCCCCAATTATCGACTCTGTTTTCTACCCGTACACAGCACTNAAATTTCTGTATATTAGCAACAGTCAAGAGCATTATCCCCAATTATCGACTCTGTTTTCTACCCGTACACAGCACTGACTGTGGACATAATTATGCTAATATATTCACGATTTTACGTAAAGAGGCCAATCATGAGCAGCAACAGTCTTTTATCGTGAAAACACTTCATTTCAGAATACTTTCTAAATTGCTGATGCTTTCTCCTACTTTATGATGAACTACTGCGTGTATCACCGGTTCCGTTAATTTTTTATATTTTACTTTACTTCTTAGAAGAAGTGGTGAATTTCTGGCAACAGCCTTACCTTAACTATTTCCGGGCGAATCATGGACGTTCGTGTTACAATGATATAAATTTGGAGAGGAAAATTTACAGGATAGCTATGTAATCGCTTTCCGAAGGAATAAAAACAAAACTTCAGTACTACCATAAGCACGTTCTGTAATTCATTATTCTGGTTGCTGCACGAATGACCTAAGTGTCGTCGAAGTTGTTCTGCTGAAGGGACTATGCTCAGAATTGTCGTTTCAACCACAGAACGGATCAANAAATTTCTGTATATTAGCAACAGTCAAGAGCATTATCCCCAATTATCGACTCTGTTTTCTACCCGTACACAGCACCGACTGTGGACATAATTATGCTAATATATTCACGATTTTACGTAAAGAGGACAATCATGAGCAGCAACAGTCTTTTATCGTGAAAACACTTCATTTCAGAATACTTTCTAAATTGCTGATGCTTTCTCCTACTTTATGATGAACTACTGCGTGTATCACCGGTTCCATTAATTTTTTATAATTTACTTTACATCTTAGAAGAAGTGGTGAATTTCTGGCAACAGCCTTACCTTAACTATTTCCGGGCGAATCATGGACGTTCGTGTTACAATGATATAAATTTGGAGAGGAAAATTTACAGGATAGTTATGTAATCGCTTTCCGAAGGAATAAAAACAAAACTTCAGTACTACCATAAGCACGTTCTGTAGTTCATTATTCTGGTTGCTGCACGAACGACCTAAGTGTCGTCGAAGTTGTTCTGCTGAAGGGACTATGCTCAGAATTGTCGTTTCAACCACAGAACGGATCAANGACCTAAGTGTCGTCGAAGTTGTTCTGCTGAAGGGACTATGCTCAGAATTGTCGTTTCAACCACAGAACGGATCAAGACAGTTCAGATGGCGTTGCTATGTACCTTTGACAATCTTTAGACGAAGCCAACACCCTTATCTGACTGGGGAACAGGGTATTATCAAAGGCGTTATGCCTAAATCACTTTCTAGGCATTGCACCGTTAGGCACTACACCATTAGGCGCTCCACTGTTAGGCATTACGTCGTTACGGCCTTCGCCGTTACAGGCATTAAGCCGTTAGGAATGACACCGTTAGGCACTACGCCTTTAGGTACACCAAGTTAGGCACTACGCCNGTTACAGGCATTAAGCCGTTAGGAATGACACCGTTAGGCACTACGCCTTTAGGTACACCAAGTTAGGCACTACGCCTTTAGGTACACCAAGTTAGGCACTACGCAGGAGGTGGTTCGACTTAGGCACTACGTCATTANGTTAGGCACTACGCCTTTAGGTACACCAAGTTAGGCACTACGCAGGAGGTGGTTCGACTTAGGCACTACGTCATTAGGCACTACGACGTGTACTATCTGACTGCTGTTCCTATGTTAACAGTCTTAAAAGGTTACATCACAGCACATTAGCCGTATTCTCATTTGCCCGTTTAAGTGGATACACAGAACCACCAATAACGAGAAAAAAGCTGTACCTGTGTGGGGACAGTAAATTAAAAACATAACAAGTAATCGGACATTGTTTTTCGCGAAGAGTTATGAGCGTGAGATCAGGGAAATTCAAAATAAATTGCATTACCGCCAGGATAAAAAGGGAAATTTTAACGGCGTCCACATGAAAAAGTAAACTGTTTACGAGCCTTCACTGCTAGAAGGGGAATTTTCTAAGGCATTCTCTCGATAATTTATAACCGGTGATCAAAAAATTTATGAGGCACGCCTCAAAAAATTTATGAGGCACGCCTTTAAAAATTACAATGCATAACTCTTTTCCGTAAACATGGCTTCAGTGTAGCGTCACGGCGAAATTAAAATACTCAGGATGTTTTCAGCCTAATGATTTTTTTTTAAATATCACGACGATGTTACTGCGTGTCAAAGAACGGTATTTGTCGGCAACAAAAAAACTGCAACAAAATTCTGTATGAAAGTTTAATGATAAATATTAAGCTTTTCTCCGCCGTGTGGCCCACAGCTCAAGGTTTATCCTGAAAAAGCACTAGTTGATGCCTCAGAAAAGTACACCTATGACTTGCCTTTAGCGAGAAAGCCGTAACATTACGAACACAGATAACCTGTCGTTGTTCAATCCATGAAGGCATATGTGGTTACAAACGCATCATAGCTTCGGGAACGACGAACGAGTTCCGTAGTGGTCAAACACCGCGGATTTTAAAGTGCAAATCTATGTAGCTGGAGGTCGCTATCACACAAATGCCACAATAAATCATCTGCTGTTGTTTATTTTATTCAACGCGTTTTTGTCGTGTAAATTATAGCAAATTATTATTAACAAGACAAGTACAAAAAGGTTAAAAAAAATCAGTACCACTTTAATTTGTCAGATTGCCTTTATATGTATGTGTGTNATATATATATATATATATATATATATATATATATATATGCTGTATTTCTTAGCTAGTCTAACCAACAGCAATGTGTACAGAACTGATCAGAAAAATCGCATAATCCAGATTATCATACACCNAGAAAAATCGCATAATCCAGATTATCATACACCCGATCAGAGACAAAGTACGGTCGTATTACCGCCACGCAAGAAAGTTCCTGTATATTTTCCTAGTAATTGTGTGGCATCTCTACGGCTAGCCGATCCAGACACGAACAAAGTGGCTGCATACAAGACAACGGCATGCGACCCCATTGTGTGCTTTATTTCTGGTATATTCGGAAAATAATAAAAAGTATTAAATATGTAATTCAAGACAGTAGTTTACTGCAATTAAAAAAATGGAGAACGAATGGAGAATTATATGGATAAATATATAATACAAAATTATAAAAATATATCATTATTTGTTATTAGTAAATAGATATAGTACCTCCGGGAACAAGGAGCCGAGAGCCGGTGCTGCGGTGCCGATCGCCGCCATCTTGTATTACATCACCATCTTGGATTACATCATCGTCGACATATTGTTCCTACCGCCATCTGATTTCCTGATTACTCACCTTTCTTTCATGCTCTATCATTCCACCTATGTCATCTACTACTTAGCCGGCACCCCTCAAACCGCCATCTTGGATTTTATTTTCCTTAGTCACCTTTCTTCCATACTCTATATTGTTTCTCAATTACTCATCCTATCGCCTGTTCCCCTCTACATCACCATCTAATAACTTCTCAGAAGACCAGAGAGCTACAAGATTATTTGGTTTTCCGAGCTCTGGCAATTATATTGGCCCTTCATGCAATGAATGCAATAAATTGCGAAGACGACCAAAGAAGTTGCCAGTACTGTTTCATAATCTTGGCTATGACGAACACTTTATCATCTAAGAACTTGCCTATTATACCGAAGATATCTTCACTAAACCACATTCTGAAGAAAAGTTAATCACATTCAGCAAAAATATCGAAGATGGTTTCAGCACACAGTATATAGATACCTTTCATTTTATGTCTGCAAGTCTCGCGAACCTGGCAAAGAACCTGCCTTCTTCCAAGTTTTCTACAATGCAGAAGTTCTGCACTGAAGAAGAGCTGGAAATGGTCATGAGGAAAGGTGTTTTCCCCTACAACTACATCGATTCGTGGGCGAAGCTGAAGGAGACGTAACTGCCATCAAAGGAAGACTTCTACAACAGGATCACTGGCTCTCACATCACCGATGAAGATCACTCTCATGCAAATAATGCATGGAAGATATTTGGATGCAAGACAATGGAAGAATATTCCTGCTTATACCTGGTGATAGATGTCCTGCTCTTGACTGATGTGTTTGAGAACTTCTGAGAGCTCCGTATGGACACATATGGCGTGGACTTTTGTCATTATGCAAGCGCTCCTGCATTCTCTTTTGATGCGATGCTGCGCAAGACAAAGGTCGAACTGGAATTGCTGGTCGATTATGACATGCATCTGTTTGTAGAGGCTGGTATCCGGCGAGGAGTGGCTCAATGCATCAAGTGCCACTGTGTGGAAAATAACCAGTACATAGTTGAAGAACATGATCCAGAGATGCAATCAACATACCTGCAATATATTGATGCCAATAACCTGTATGGATGGGCAATGTTGCTGCCTTTCCCTTACTCAGGATTTGAATGGATAGACACAGACATGGATGTGATGAGCATGCCAGGCAACAATGATAAAGGATACATACTGGACGTTGATGTGGAGTATCCCGATGGAATTCATGATGCCCACAAAGATTTACATTTCTTGTCAGTCAATGAATGTTCCCCGGAACCAATCAGACAAAGTTGATGACCACTCTTGCAGACAAAAATGATTCTATTGTTCATTACATGAACCTAAAACAGGTGGTTGAACATGGTCTAAAGATAAAGAAGATTCATCGAGTGATGATGTTTAATCAAGTAGCTTGGCTGAAACCGTATA
The DNA here is from genome assembly GCA_002778355.1 of Clitarchus hookeri. Classification (NCBI taxonomy): domain Eukaryota; kingdom Metazoa; phylum Arthropoda; class Insecta; order Phasmatodea; family Phasmatidae; genus Clitarchus; species Clitarchus hookeri. The sequence goes on from NQII01001273.1 coordinate 776,310, forward strand.
TTGACTTGATTACCTCAAAACAATTTGTTGCTGCCAACGATTTTGGAAAAGATTTCTTCAAACTTGTCAACAATTCGGTATTTGGCAAGCTATTGGAAAATAAAAGAAAGCATCAGAACATAGTACCTACTTGTATGCAAGGAGAAGAGACTGAAAAAGCTTGTGCCATGGCTAACATTCAAGGATCGAGAAATATATAAGGAATCTGCCAGTAATAAAAATATATAATGAAAATATACAGCTGGTGTATATAGATACACATAGTTTCATATATGAAATCATGATAAGACTTTTTATCAAGACTTAACCTCAGACCCAGAATCCATGATGGAGTTTGACACAAGTGCCAACTCGCCCACTCACCAGTGTTATTCGACCACCAACCAAATAGTGGTGGATAAATTTAAGGATGAGTGTGGCACAGAAGAAATGAAAGAGTTTGTAGGGCTCAGAGCGAAAATGTATTCGTACAGATGCAATGAAAAGACTGTCAAGAGAGCAAAAGGTATTCAGAAGTCATCAATCAAGAACATAACTCTTCAGGACTACAAAAGAGTATTACTACAGCAAAACAGAATGCTGGTACAAATAAATAACATCAGGTCTCATCGCCACAAGCAACAAATTGGGTTTAACATGGCAGAATGATAAGTGTAAAATAATGAATGATGGGATTAGTACCCTGCCCTATGGCTACACTCAGTAGCAATGTACNGGCAGAATGATAAGTGTAAAATAATGAATGATGGGATTAGTACCCTGCCCTATGGCTACACTCAGTAGCAATGTACATTTGCACTGTGGTGGCACATGTATATTTGTAAAAAAATATTTTTTGGCCGATTCTTTAGAACTCTAAAGGAGACATAGTACTTACTTTTACATTAGCTTCTTTTTTGCATAGAGAATTTTATGATATTTGTAAATATATTCTCTTGTGATATAGCGCTCACAGAAAGTCCTTTTTGCACATATATATATATATATGCGTTTAATGTTACTGATTATTCCTGAAATCAATCTTACACATTTATTTGACTGTGTTCGCCACAAGATTTTTTTCGGCGTTGGTTTATATAAGGTGGTTTGTTTGTTTCGGCTTTGATCTCAAGAATTTTTCAGTGTTGTCGTAAATGTATTGGAATGTTTGTTTTGGCNTGTTGTCGTAAATGTATTGGAATGTTTGTTTTGGCATTGTAACCATGTTGCATTAGTATGGTCTCCGTACTTTTGTAGTGTTGCCGGTCCTAAGCCCGGATAAAATGGAGAGGGCAATACAAATATATTTCTTAGATATTTGGCCTTTGACAGTTTCACAGGGAAGCACATAAATACAGCCGCACCTCGGCGATCGACATCAGTTCGCTCGCGATGTCGGACGAGTGGGGACATGGCTCGCTCAAAGACGAGGAGATGAATGAGTTGTATGACCTAATCGTTGGTGAGAACTCTACTATCCTGCTACCGAAAAAGTAGCCTGATACAACCAAGAACTGTGATGCGCTGATGAGCACGGCTGATGGGCCGCCGGCAATGACTATGAGACGATACCAGACCTGTAACAGACCCCTTGCAGATTCTTTGTCACTGCTTGGTCTCAGCACGATACCTTGGAGTGAATATACGATTGACTCGGAGCCTTCGCCCGTTCCATTAGAGGTGTTAGATGGCAATGAGGGTCTGACTGACCAAGACATTATGGATGAGGTCAGCGCTTTCAGGGAGAAAACTGTTGCATCCAGTCGTGCATTGCGCTGGGTGTGGTCCCTCGACATTTCCCTTGTCCTGGATGAAATACGAACGTTACGAGAGGAAGTTGGTAAACTAAGTGTCACAATCAAGCAAGAATGAAAACTCACATGCTTGTACATGTTTGCGAATATATATATATAAACAAAATATGTTTTTCTCTTTAATTTTTTAAAATCTAACATAACTTTTTTCTTACATGGCATCAGATGCAACAGTCCTTAACGAGATATACACAAACACGCAAACACTACGAATGAGTTCATAGATGAGATGTAAAAAAAGTGGTGAAAAATACAAGTTCTACATGAGTGGTTAAGTCCTACAGTGAGGTTGGGTTATGTGATAGTTTGTTTGATGAGTGGTGCAAAGGTGTATAAGGAACATGTAATACAAGATGGCAGTCGAAAAAATGTAAGTAATTGGGAAACAAGATGGTAGTTCTAAGGGACCGAGTAAATAGTAGATGACTAAGGTGGAATGACAGAGCATGAATGTAATACCTGGAAAATTCTAGAAATTAATAGATGGTAATGTCCTAGGGGTGGAACAGGCGACATGATGAGTAGATGAGAAACAAGATGAAATGATAGAGCATGAAAAAGTAGAAATGGAATGACAGAGCACGATAAAAGATGACAAATAATGAAATTCACGATGGCAGGCATCAAGGTGAAATGATAGAGCATGAAAGAAAGGTGATTAATCAGGAAGCAAGATGGCAGCGATAACGTAATACAAGATGGTGGCAGAAACAAGACGGAGGCGATGACATAATACAATATGGTGGTGGAAACAAAATGGCGTCGATCATGTAATCCAAAATGGCTGCGATGACGTATTACAAGATGGTGACGTAATGCAAGATCGCGGTGGTCGGAACCGCAGCACCGGCTCCCGGATCCCAGAGGAACTAAATCTATCTACTACTATTATATATAATAAAATATATATTATGAAAATATAATACTTTTTTTATGTGAACATAATATTTTATATACCTAACATATGTTGTGCAAGAGCTCGCATTATAAAAATACAGGATCTGTGATACAGACAGCTCATTAAAATTACAAGCCGAAAGAATAAGTAAAAAATGACCACCCAGTTGTAAAGCTAATGAACGTATGGTAACTTCAGTGCATGCAAATTTCGTATTCCTTGACAATGTATTCCTTGCGGCTAATTTCGATGGTAAATAAAGACGTCCGTGTCCAATACGAAGCACTTTTAATCTATCTCTAACGCTAAAAACTTACACATGTGCAATATTTCTAAAAAGTCAACGTTTGCCTGGAGGAAAGCTGAGAAAAAAGAAAAACTGAAGGCTCCCACCTAGCTGGGCCTTCTATCCGCGTTTGAGGCCGAAAAGTGCGGGAGCGATAAGGGTGACAATGCCACGCCGCATCAAGTGCGCCATCGCCGCTATGCGCAAGGCTCTATGAACTGATGTCCAGTGTTCTAGTCGCACTGCGAGTACCTATGGGACTTTCAGCGGCGACCCTGTTATTTTATTGGTGGAAAGTCTGTAGGAAGGTTCCGTGCAGGTCCCTTGAGTAGTTTTGTATTGATCTGATGCGTATATTTCGAGCTACAGCCCTTTCAAAAAAATTGTTTTTAGCAATTTTGGAGTACTCTGAAATAGTATTTCTAAGGTGCGTGACATTTTGAAAGTACTCAACAGCCCTCGTCTGAAGTGTTTGTTCTTTTCGTAGAACAGCACATTGGACGCACGTTTATTATTTTTGTAGAAAAACGAGTATTTCAAACACACTGCAACGCAGTTCAAGAGCCATAGATAAGCGGGAGCCTTAAGCAGTTTATTTCATATTCGGTGGATGCTTCTTGCTGAGAGTTGTCATCGAGCTCAGCAAATTTTAAAGACTTAGCTTAGTGCAGCGGAAAACGAAATACGCATCCCGTACATAATGGCGCGCCCACAAATCCGAGACGCAGCTAGTGAAACGCCGAGAGGAGGAGGATAAGGAATTGAAGGCAAATTGACTTCTTCCATATAAGGTAAGCAGTTAGTTTACCCATTTCATCCTCCACGCCATCATGCCGGCTGCAACGGCCATGGCCCAATGTTTACTCGTCCCAAGGACCGCAATAAGGAAGAAAGGTTAAAAAAATAAAACAAAAAGTTCTAATCAAGCCCTGAAGAGAAACTTCCAAGGTTCTTGGCGGGAAACATTCAGAGTTTTATCTTGGTGTCTTGTAACAGTCCATGCATTAATGTATTTTACGTTTTTATTTTTTTACGATATTTTATAATTTCCTAACACTATATCGATAACAACTTGACTTAAATACCAAATAATTTGAAAAATAACATTCAGTATGAGAATGTCAACATAAAATCTTGATTCGTACAAAGTTCAAAAAGTTATTTTAACCAAAAATTTTTTTCAGCTAAAGTGACTGAGTGAGTGAATATATTTGGGCGGCTCTTAACATCGAGGTCTTGAAAGCCGATGAGGGTGAAGTGAGGTAAGTATGGAGCGCCGCCGCAATGAGGGAGGTGGGGGAATGGGAGATCGCCGAGAAAACCCCCGACCAGCGGCATCACCCAGAAAGATTCCCCACATGCGAAAATCCTGGAGCGACCCGCCCGGGAATCGAGCCCGGTTCACCTCGGCGGAAGGCAAGTGATCTAACCATTACACCACCACGGCCCCCTCAGCTGAAATATTTATTGAAGTCAGAGGAATGGCGTGGTACAATATCATGAAGTCGGAGACTCTGTTCGTTTACAGTTAAAATATAATTCCTGCATATATCGACTTTAAATTTTAGGTCAAAAAGGTGAAATTGAAATACGGGTGAGCCGCATTTTCAAAATTATATATNATCGACTTTAAATTTTAGGTCAAAAAGGTGAAATTGAAATACGGGTGAGCCGCATTTTCAAAATTATATATATATATATATATATATATATATATATATTACATGACATTCTAATACAATGAACAACAACTGTTGTTTTGAGCTGTGTCAAAAGTATTAATTTTACAAACTTTGAGATTTGTGTGAAAAATATATATACATTTAAAATTACTATAACTTGTTTCATTCAACTTCCAAATAATTTTCCTCCACTGCCACACATTTATTCAAACTATTATTTCGTATCACAAATAACAAGGATAATACTCCCCTGTGATTCCAAAACAGAATATCCATACTACACGNAAACTATTATTTCGTATCACAAATAACAAGGATAATACTCCCCTGTGATTCCAAAACAGAATATCCATACTACACGATCCCATTAACAGAGTCATTATACAAGTCAACCTCTAGATTTTAAAACTTCAACAGTTGTTTCGTTGTACTTTCACTCCAATCACTTTGGTTGCATTGCATATTATTTTACGTACATTACAGCTCTATGTTCCAATAGCATTCACACCGAGCGCTGCATTCTGAAAGAGTATCGTTGAAAAGAAAATGCCCTTATCAATTAAACTGTGTAGCTAAGAGCTTACCCGTACTACGTACTCAAATAAGTGGCATTAATATAATTTAATACTTGGAGATGATAGTTAATTGTTTGCTAAGCGCTTGGAGAAACAGGCGAAGAAACTAAGAATCAACGCCACGAAGTCGTGTAATTCACTATAGTTCAGTGGAAACCATATATAAATCAGTAAAATTCAGACTCTGAAATAAATAATTATCAGTGGGTACACCTTTTTTTTTATTTTCGGAAAAATTTGCAGCCTGGTTGTATCTAAAAACACTTTAGCTCAGATTCACTTTCGCAATTGGAGGGTTCCAAATGTAACGCTTCTTAGATACCAGCCCGCGAACCAAACTGATTGGCCCGGTCAAGTACCACATCATCACAGAGTAGATGAGTACACAGAGGCGAAATGAAGTGACTGTTCCTTTGATGTGGACGCACCCGTTATCTGATTGGCTGCGCGAGGCTCTGGGATCGAGCCGTGCATCTGATTGGCTTCTGCATGCTGCGAAAGGTTCCCTATTGGNGATTGGCTGCGCGAGGCTCTGGGATCGAGCCGTGCATCTGATTGGCTTCTGCATGCTGCGAAAGGTTCCCTATTGGCTGGGCTGCCAGTTGGCGAGTGTGTTACCAGGCGCTGGGTGGCGAACGGCCTTCCTACACGTCGCTGGTCAATGACGCCATTTTGCTGGCGTGTGCGCCGGACGCGACTTTCATCTTCGTTCCAAACCAGACCAGACTCCAGAGTACGTAATTATACAGAGGAGAAGCAGTCGCTCGTACCGCTAACTCCAGCCACACATGCCAGCAAAATGGCGAAAGTGGCCAGCAAAACGNGACGCCATTTTGCTGGCGTGTGCGCCGGACGCGACTTTCATCTTCGTTCCAAACCAGACCAGACTCCAGAGTACGTAATTATACAGAGGAGAAGCAGTCGCTCGTACCGCTAACTCCAGCCACACATGCCAGCAAAATGTTGGAATGCCTTTCGCCAACTAGCACCTGGTAATCCACTCACCAACCGGCATCACAACCAATAGGAAATCTTCTGCGCCATGCAGTACCCAATCAGACGCAAGACTCGTTCCCAAAGTCTCACGTAGCCAACTGGAGAATGGCACGCCATCAAAGAAACCACACGCCATTCCGTCCCTGTGTATTATCTACTCTGTGAGTAGAGCAACTACGGCTTCACAGAGGGCTAGGCTTGTTTACGGGATTATTTCATTAATTTAATATCAATCTAAACTGGTTCATAAACGGGCAATATATGGGCTCCGGTCGAACCACCAGTGCGGTTATGGAAATTCTTTCTACATACCGCGGAATACTGGAGCTAGAGTCTATTCGTGGTTTCTTCACACCTTTTTAAATCAAACCTTTGAAAAATCACCCCGTGTATGACGTTTTTTGGTTGTTTCCTAAGTAAACGTACAACGTAGTTTCTTTTTGGTTAAATTGAACCTTTACTTATATTTTAGCTATAAATTACAATATTGAATTTATCATTAGTATGAACAAAACAGGGAGTAAGAAGTAGTTCTTGTGTACAATATTACTACATTGAGTGCGCACGAATGCGGTGCACTGTCCCTTTGGTGCGATTTTCTATACTCGGTTAAGCTTTGTTTGCACGAGGCGCAGGAATGTCCAGGAAGTAGAACTTCAGCAGGGCTACAGAAAAGTTGGAAGTAACCGTGAATGGGCTATACAATTTATGATGGAATGCCAATCATATTTTAAGCGGAAGACCTGGGCTTTATAAGAATTTCCTTTTCAACCAATATTTATTCCTTTTAATTCGAAATGTTTATACTTATAAACGCCTCTCTTACAACGGCGTAGGAAAATCGCAAGAAGAAGAACCCATCAGCAAATACTAGGAATTTAATCACACACAACTAAGCCACAAGGTAGTTCACTAACCAGTACTCCATCACTTGTGTGAACGCCACTCGTCTGTTACGAAGGCAGCATGAATAACATTTAAATACACTGTAAGGAAATGAAGATGTCCCATACGTAGAGATCTGAATAATTCGCTGATTCATTTTGGGATAAGCTAGAATTAAAAACACGTGTGTTTATATAACTTCAGGCATTAGTAGGGCCAGTGACTTTTCGCGTAAAAATCGGAGCACACAGTAGACTTCAATACTATATACACACCTCAGCTGTTGTTATACCTCCATTGGCTGCTGGTGCCGTGTCCGTCTTTGACCAAGCCACTCAGGACTAAGTAACTCTGACACTGAACCTTCGTGATTCGTTCGCAAACGGTTAACACGGACCAGAACATTTTTTTAGTCAATCAAAGAAGCTGAGCGATCCTATAGTGCTTTGGACTGTATCTTGTCTCGAAATCGTTTCGCGAAATATCACTGCCCCTAGCCATTAGACCAGACGATGTTTGACACCTCCTGGAGAACGTTGGCCCAATCGTCGCCTTCCACTGTGACAGCAGACATCCAATGTGCAGTTGACATCGGCATATTTGTACATAAGACTGTAGAGTTCTGCCTGCAGGTCGTTGAACTCGCGAATTATTCAGGTCTCTACCCATACGTAATGCAAAAAAGAATGCTCAAGGAGCCACGCACACGACACGTCGTAAGTGCAGTTAAGCTTCTACACGAAACAACGAAATGTACGGGAGAAAGCATATCTTACTATAGGTTATTCACGGTAAAGTGAGCACTTTTCAAAGCCCTCTCATTTCGAATAATAGTCGATAAATATATATTTTATTTTGGCCGAGTGCGGTGGAATATACACATTGTGTTTATAACTTACACTAAAATATTTATTTTAAGAGGTGGTTAAAGGATTAAGAAAATAACTGAAAGGAAAAAGTAACTAGGGTCTCAAGAGTTCTCACTTTACCGTGAACAGCTTATACTTGCTTTTCTTCTTGTAACCGTTCCCTCAAAAGAAACATATTCTCCCCACTTACCAGTGCCACCGATGTGGACAGGACGGAAATGTAAAGCCCACGCTTGCGGAAGCAAAATCACACTGACACTTCTGTGTAATCGTGCTCGACTGGTGATTGGCTAGGCGATAGTTTTGAAACGCGCTGCATGCCTGGTTGGCTACGGCACGCGGTGGACGACTTCCCATTGGTTCGGCTGACGTCTAGCAAGCGAAGCTGTGTTACAAATCGCAATTTAGGGCAATTAATTGACCCCCGCGACAGAGTTAGTGCCCNACGTCTAGCAAGCGAAGCTGTGTTACAAATCGCAATTTAGGGCAATTAATTGACCCCCGCGACAGAGTTAGTGCCCTAAATATTTGGAGATTTGGTGAGAAGATTTATTGAGCTTGAGACAGTCGTAAATCTCTCAAATGTCTCCACGAAGGCGTCTGCTGATGTTTACATTTTCTTTCGAACACGCTTTTCATTCAAATTATTGTGATACCTACATTCCAACAAGAAAGAAGCAAAAAAAAACAACGACGGAACAGCAGTATAAGCTATTGTATCTGTTACCCATTAATTTGTATTGAGGTACGGCATATCATTTATTGCAAAAGAAGCACTAAGGCCTTTATATTAGTGAATTTTATATTTACGGGAGTGAATAAATAAAAGTTCTCATAATTTTCCCGAATGATATAACTAATGATTTTTATTTATTTCACTGTCCATATAGCAAAAAACAATAAAGTAGAAATAATAAGTTAATAAGTAATTCCCTAATTGATAGAGACCTGAAAAATTAGCGAGTTCAATGACCCGCAGGCAAGACTCTACAGTCTTGTGAACAAATATGCCGATGTCAACTGCGCATTGGTTGTCTGCTGTCACAGTGGTAGGCGACAATTGGACACCGTTCTCCAGGAGGTGTCAAACACCGCGTGGACCAATGGCTAAAGTAATATCAACGCACGTGTTTTGAAACCTAGCTTGTCCCAAAATGAATCCGCGAATTCTTCAGGCCTCTACTAATTGAGCACTTGTGATGTTGCAAGTGTTATCCGAACCCACTGCCCTAAAACTTAAATTTCCAAATGACGAATTCAAAAGCGCTTTAGTCAACAGTTACTAGCTGAAAAAAAAAATCACATTCAATGATGTTCCCAAAAGGTTAGGCCGTTTTGCTAGCGCAAGCGATCTGAGTGTTTCATTCAAGTGGCGGTCTCGCTTCCGTGTGGTGAGTAGAAATACGCCCATCAGAGCGATCGAGTTCGTGTCCCCGGAAAGGCGTGTCGTCCCTTAGGTGCCTTTGAAGGGACTCCAGCGACCGCCATTGGAACC
>NQII01001273.1:785984-814406 GCA_002778355.1 Clitarchus hookeri
CTTTCGCTGCACTTGGATTTACGTGTATTTCACCATAACATATTTTACAGGCTAAATATTTAAAAACCAGGTATTCCGTGGCAATGTCGTATTTTAACACCTATTTTGAAGTCCATAACATTTCGCTGCTGTGGTTTTTGCTATATCTGTGGCCGTAATCGTGATCAACTCATTACTTGTTCTTTTTTTTAATCTTACACGAGAAAATACTGACTACAGTCAGTTCAATCTGGTTTCGGAAATTCTGAAACGTTGTTGTGTATTCCATGCCAAAGGTTTCGTTTATTAATATTTAATCTTCACAATTTGTCACAAAGACAAATATATAATTACAAGATGGCAGGGATCGCTCCACCTTAAGGTGTCAGCCTGCCCATTTCACCAAACGGTGTGACGAACTTCTGCAGAAAACGTCTTCTCAACGCACTTTCTGTTTATTTTTAATGCATCGAAATGTAAAAATGACCAGATTTGTAAAATATTACTTATCTAATAATTTCACAGTTTCGCTTGACCGACGCAATAATAAAGCAATGAGGCCCATGACAATGATAATTTTACATGAGGCGGAATAACACACAGCGTGCATACAATTAGATCTTAATCAGGGGTATCAAAAGTGCTAATTTTTCCATGAACAGCCTATATAACAGTTACAGGTTATCCATTTATCACCCAAGTCAATTTTTTTCAAGTTAAAATGGCCAAATCGCGTGTTTTCGCGGTCATTTCAAGAATGAACATCGCGGCGCAGAATCTTTGGAACGTAGAGACAAGTGCAGTACTTTTTTACCTTCAGTGTTACAGCATAAAATTGTATTGCTGCAGCTGTAAGTCTCGTTGGGGCGCGTTATGGACGGGACGACGGCGCACCAGTTCAGTGATTTGCTCCTAGAGGCAAACATGAGGCGAGGTGCGCATGCCTGGGTCGCCCTTAGCGCTTCCACGCTTCTAGGAGGCCTCGGACGTGCAAAATATTTCCAGCCGGACTCGTTTCCCGCCCGCCTGCTTCTGATGAAACTTGCGGGCAGTAACTAGCCCGACGACCTACCCCGGGATTCGAGCCCAGATCCTCCAGCAAGATTTGGCCGGCTCTTAACATCCAGATCTTGAGAGCCGATGAGGATGAAGCGAGATAAGCATGGAGCAGCGCCGGAATGCCAGGACGCGGGGGGGAAACGGGGAGATCCCCGAGAAAACCCGCCGACTAGCGGCATCGTCCGGCACGGTTCCCACACGCGAAAATCCTGGAGTGAACCCGCAGGGGAATCGAAACCCGGTTTGTCTGGGTGGGAGGCGTGTAGTCTAACCACTACACCACCGCGGCCCCACTTAGACAGAGGTACGAGTAAGTACGGAACGGAAATGAAAAACATAGTTCTTTGTCACCCTTGTATGTGATAGAAATTATTTCTTTTCTCGTTTTAAAAAACTAGGTCGGAAAAATAAAGGACGTTTTAATTTTGTGTTGTTTTACAAAATGGGGGGAAAAAATCAATCACCACAAAATATCTACACGATAATTTTTCACCGAATATACACATAAAAAACCTCCGCGAACGCTTTTCCAAAACTTATTTATGGATGTTTTACCGTTCCTTCACAACTTTTTACGGAAAGCGTTACCAAATTTTTTTTGCATCTGCGGCAATAAATTCCCACAAATACCGAACGACCTTTTTATACGCATCCTTCCGTTCGCTGGATCGAAACTACTTCCGGCTAAATTGTTTGTTTGGAGTGAAAATACTGGCGGCGGTGAATTCGGTGATTTGTGGTCCCGCACTCAGCATTATCTCCGGCGCATATAGACGTATATGCAGGGCCCTACAGGCAACCACATAGCGAAGGCGTGCGTTCAACAGGAGGTAATATTATTTCGTGGAGGGAATGTTTTCCTAGAGTAATTGAAAGCAGTTCTATTAAAAGCTCCCACGAGTATTTTGTTTGATATGAACTCCATGAGAAATTCAGCAGAAAACCGACCAGCCTATGTAAAACCGTGCGATAAGTCCGATTTCTTACCCGTGTTACAAGGACCGTATTTAATATTCTATTTATTCTGGTGACTTACAGGCAACTACAGCGTAGGGTTGGCATATATCTTGTTTTACCCAAAACAATGATGTTTTTATACAGTTTATTCTACGTAGTGCTCTTGTCTGTTGCTGTACGCTAAACGTTACTTTTTTTTTTTTTTAAGATGATCTGTACAATTTAACGAAATGTAAAAGTAAAAAAAATTACTTACAGACAAACAAACTAACATAATTGCATGTTCAAAGAAGTATTTATAAATGTTTGAATTAAATTTTGTCTCCATTCAGTACACGTATTATTTTTCCATGTTTGGTTGGTTTAATGTGTATTTGTTGTGCGTGTATGCGACCTTCATTAATTTACAGAAACGAACTGTGTACTTTTCTCCTATCCCTTAAGGAAACTGTGCAGGAAAGCCAAAACAATAATATTTTAAAACCATTTCAATAATTTTTCCCTCGATTCAGTTATCAAATTTGAGTAAAGCAATTGTGTAGGCCAACATTTTTGCTAAATCCTGTTCACGGCTTAATATTAAGAAACATGTGAATATATTTCGTTATTTTTACACTTTACTGCGAAGAACAAAGTTTATTCTTTACGTAGGTTCTAACACAATAAAAATCGGCAGATCATACACAAGTATGTATATTTTATGAAAATTGAAATTATCCAATTTACTTACGTAGGTCTACGAAACGTAAAAAAACACGGTACAAATGTTACATCAGAGCACCCTGGTGGCGAAAATGTTTAGTTGCCAAACTAAAAGTGCTGAGCTTCACAAACTAATTGAAGTAAACATTAACCTAGCCTACACGCGCATAACATTGCATAATTTAACCTTAACTATCGTCGATAACATACAGGCCTAATTATACTTCAAATCAGCCCCTAAAGCTAGGCACTCCACACCCAACTATCATATTTGAAGTCTTTCTCTGCACAGAACTGACAATGTTATTGATAGTGCAGGTGGTTGGTGAACTCTGAATGGCTGCTCCCATATACTAAAGATGAGATATACCGATCTCGCTGGCTGCGCACAACCAGTATCCGTGTCTCAAATGCAACACTGAACCGCTTTTCTGTCAACACGACTTGCAAAAACGGCGTGGATTGGATTTGCGGTTAGAATACTGTTTNGAAAATGTTTAGTTGCCAAACTAAAAGTGCTGAGCTTCACAAACTAATTGAAGTAAACATTAACCTAGCCTACACTCGCATAACATTGCATAATTTAACCTTAACTATCGTCGATAACATACAGGCCTAATTATACTTCAAATCAGCCCCTAAAGCTAGGCACTCCACACCCAACTATCATATTTGAAGACTTTCTCTGCCAGAACTGACAATGTTATTGATAGTGCAGGTGGTTGGTGAACTCTGAATGGCTGCTCCCATATACTAAAGATGAGATATACCGATCTCGTTGGCTGCGCACAACCAGTCTCCGTGTCTCAAACGCAACACTGAACCGCTTTTCTGTCAACACGACTTGCAAAAACGGCGTGGATTGGATTTGCGGTTAGAATACTGTTTNGAAAATGTTTAGTTGCCAAACTAAAAGTGCTGAGCTTCACAAACTAATTGAAGTAAACATTAACCTAGCCTACACGCGCATAACATTGCATAATTTAACCTTAACTATCGTCGATAACATACAGGCCTAATTATACTTCAAATCAGCCCCTAAAGCTAGGCACTCCACACCCAACTATCATATTTGAAGTCTTTCTCTGCACAGAACTGACAATGTTATTGATAGTGCAGGTGGTTGGTGAACTCTGAATGGCTGCTCCCATATACTAAAGATGAGATATACCGATCTCGCTGGCTGCGCACAACCAGTATCCGTGTCTCAAATGCAACACTGAACCGCTTTTCTGTCAACACGACTTGCAAAAACGGCGTGGATTGGATTTGCGGTTAGAATACTGTTTAGTAAACAAGAGCTTTAAGATATTGTTATACTTTCTCCAAACAATTTGTAATTCAGTTTCATTAAATTTAAATCGGTAAAAGCATTTTATTAATATACAATAGTGTTGGTCATTTAAAAATTAAGATATAATAAATAAACACGTTCTTCTGTGTTGACCATGTGACTTTGACAGTAGTGATTATTTGGGATAGTTCAGTGTTGGGTACATGCGCAGAAGACGAATAAGCGGTCTACCTCATCTTACGTCTATGACCGATCCTCTCTCCGTGAGGTCACCACCTGCTAGGAGTTGCGGCACTCGACAAGCGGCAGGTAAATTAGGCCGAACGTTACCTTCTGAAGGCTGCTTAACACAGCTACCATAGCGTGATTGTCGCCAGCAGCCAATCATAACGTGTTTTAATGGCGTCACAAAAATGTATGCGCAGTATGACGAAATAGTTTTAACAAATTTGTCCTTGTATCAGGTTATTCTACTGAATACATAAATATTAAACTCACATATTTATGTCTTCAAACATACTGACGAGTCACCAGAGGCAAGGCTCGATGCAATTAAAATCGTAAATACGGATAATATCTATACGTTTACAGCCTACAGCAGTGATTTTTTATGTAACTTTCCGCCTGCAACCGCGCCTTATTTTGTGATTGGTGTTTTCGGGAATCCTACCAAGGCGAACCTAATTCAATTCCCGGCCGGGTCACTCCCGGATTTTTCACATGTGTGAGAATCGTGCCGGACGATGCCGTTGGTCGACGGGCATTCTCGGAGAATTTCCCCCGCCCTTTCGTTCCGGCGCTGCTCCATACTCACCTCAAACACCCCCATCGGTTCTCAAGACCTCGCTGTTAAGAGCCGCCCAAATCTCTTCGCTCACTCACTCGTGCAAACAAAACTTAGCCGAGTCTAGAAAAATTACACCAAAGGGACAACACACCGCATTCGTTCGCACTAAGTGTAATAACATGTTCAGTAAAAACTATTTCTTACTAGGAATTACCAACGCACTTATTTTCTCCCTGTTATAATGAATATCAATTATAAATGAAAAAAATATTATTTATAGGTAAAATACAAGAAAAAAATTTACTTAACCAAAAATTAGGTAATTTTATGTTAACACAGGAAAAAAACGTTTATGATACATGACATATATTTTAAACAAAGAAACACGTCAAACATAGAATGATTTTTCAAAGGTTTGATTTTTATAAAATGCAAAGAAACCGCAACAGAATATACTTAACCCGTTCAGACCCGAAATAATTTACGAGCTCAGGTGTCGCAATCGTAAAAAATTTTTATGGGTGCTGTAGGTAACTGTTTCGAGAGAGTCTCTTGCAACCAGTGATCAACGTATTCCGTGTTCGCTGAAGTCAGCATTACCCGTTCACAAACGAGAAACCTCTGGAACTTCCAACAAAGCGGATTACTCGAAAAGGAANCTCTGGAACTTCCAACAAAGCGGATTACTCGAAAAGGAAAACGCTCGAGACGAAGGCCACTGATTCCTCGTTGCGTACAGTGCCGACCATAAATACCCTTCGTTTGCAACGTGTCCGCGATCGAGGATGCGGGGGCCGATAGGGTCGAGAATGCAGACGTAACGCAGCTCGTACCGCGAACTGAGCCGCACGCACCAGCAAAATGACGGAAAAGCCGTTGAACTACTCGCCAGCCGGCAACCCAGCCAACAGCGGAACCTTTCGCAGCATGCAGTAGCCAATCAGACATAAGGCNGCAAAAACGGCGTGGATTGGATTTGCGGTTAGAATACTGTTTAGTAAACAAGAGCTTTAAGATATTGTTATACTTTCTCCAAACAATTTGTAATTCAGTTTCATTAAATTCAAATCGGTAAAAGCATTTTATTAATATACAATAGTGTTGGTCATTTAATATTAAGATATAATAAATAAACACGTTCTTCTGTGTTGACCATGTGACTTTGACAGTAGTGATTATTTGGGATAGGTCAATGTTGGGTACATGCGCAGAAGACGAATAAGCGATCTACCTCATCTTACGTCTATGACCGATCCTCTCTCTGTGAGGTCACCACCTGCTGGGAGTTGCGGTACTTGACAAGCGGCAGGTAAATTAGGCCGAACGTTACCTTCTGAAGGCTGCTTAACACAGCTACCATAGCGTGATTGTCGCCAGCAGCCAATCATAACGTGTTTTAATGGCGTCACAAAAATGTATGCGCAGTATGACGAAATAGTTTTAACAAATTTGTCCTCGTATCAGGTTATTCTACTGAATACATAAATATTAAACTCACATATTTATGTCTTCAAACATACTGACGAGTCACCAGAGGCAAGGCTCGATGCAATCAAAATCGTAAATACGGATAATACCTATACGTTTACAGCCTACAGCAGTGATTTTTTATGTAACTTTCCGCCTGCAACCGCGCCTTATTTTGTGATTGGTNTATACGTTTACAGCCTACAGCAGTGATTTTTTATGTAACTTTCCGCCTGCAACCGCGCCTTATTTTGTGATTGGTTTTTTTTCCGGGAATCCCACCAAGGCGAACCTAGTTCAATTCCCGGCCGGGTCACTCGCGGATTTTTTACATGTGGGAATCGTGCCGGACGATGCCGTTGGTCGACGGGCATTCTCGGAGAATTTCCCCCGCCCTTTCGTTCCGGCGCTGCTNTATACGTTTACAGCCTACAGCAGTGATTTTTTATGTAACTTTCCGCCTGCAACCGCGCCTTATTTTGTGATTGGTGTTTTCGGGAATCCTACCAAGGCGAACCTAATTCAATTCCCGGCCGGGTCACTCCCGGATTTTTCACATGTGTGAGAATCGTGCCGGACGATGCCGTTGGTCGACGGGCATTCTCGGAGAATTTCCCCCGCCCTTTCGTTCCGGCGCTGCTCCATACTCACCTCAAACACCCCCATCGGCTCTCAAGACCTTGCTGTTAAGAGCCGCCCGAATCTCTTCGCTCACTCACTCGTGCAAACAAAACTTAGCCGAGTCTAGAAAAATTACACCAAAGGGACAACACACCGCATTCGTTCGCACTAAGTGTAATAACATGTTCAGTAAAAATTATTTCTTACTAGGAATTACCAACGCACTTATTTTCTACCTGTTACCATGAATATCAATTATAAATGAAAAAAATATTATTTGTAGATAAAATACAAGAAAAAAATTTACTTAACCAAAACTAAGGTAATTTTATGTTAACACGGCGATAAAACGTTTCTGATATATGACATATATTTTAAACAACGAAACAAGTCATACATAGAATGATTTTTGATTTTTCAAATGTTTGATTTTAAAAAATGCAAAGAAACCACAACAGAATATACTTAACCCGTTCAGACGCGAAATAATTTACGAGCTCAAGTGTCGCAATCGTAAAAAATTTTTATGGGTGCTGTAGGTAACTGTTTCGAGAGAGTCTCTTGCAACCAGTGATCAACGTATTCCGTGTTCGCTGAAGTCAGCATTACCCGTTCACAAACGAGAAACCTCTGGAACTTCCAACAAAGCGGATTACTCGAAAAGGAAAACGCTCGAGACGAAGGCCACTGATTCCTCGTTGCGTACAGTGCCGACCATAAATACCCTTCGTTTGCAACGTGTCCGCGATCGAGGATGCGGGGGCCGATAGGGTCGAGAATGCAGACGTAACGCAGCTCGTACCGCGAACTGAGCCGCACGCACCAGCAAAATGACGGAAAAGCCGTTGAACTACTCGCCAGCCGGCAACCCAGCCAACAGCGGAACCTTTCGCAGCATGCAGTAGCCAATCAGACATAAGGCCCATTCCCAGAGCCACGCGCAAGGCCAATAACCGAATGGGTGCGCCCACATCAACGGAACCACCGCGCCATTTTGTTTTTTGTGTTACTTATCGACTGTGCGATAGAACGTTTACTACACTTCTCTGAATGGTCAAAAGATTTTTTGAGCCGTTGAAGAAAGAGTATAGGAAGGAGAGTTAATGACTAGTAATACAACCATGCAACAAACAAATAAATATATATATATGAACACACTCTCAGACGCAAAGTTTTTAACACTTCCGTCCTTGCTTACCAATACATTACTTATGAAGATAAAGAGTTCGTTTGGCCAATTTTCATCATAAGAGACACTGTAAATGTTTCTTTTTTTTTTCCCCCAGAAATAATTCAATAACATACTTGGTATACTTCGAATATTTGCAGCATTTTTATTTGTTCGCGTGTAAGCATACAAACATTTCAGCCTCCCCCCCCCCCGGGTAAACCGACCCACACGAACATAGGCTGTAAAAAAAACCCGTATTGTGTCGACGGTGAAAATGCTCCTGCCATCTGATTCTATCAGTAAACGATTACGATGGTGAAAAATGACGCTTTACACTCGATTTGAAACATTTCCACGGGCTCGTTTTTTGTGCTGTTTATCGCGGGTGTGCTTTGTGCAAGGATATGTGTGTTCCCGTGCCACTGAACCACTGGGAATACGACAAAAAAATTGATTCTCTCAGCAGAAGCACGTGCCCACGTTCTGAATAATTCTCTTGTGTGCTGCATTGCACTGATTATTTCAGGGTTTTGAAGGTTTGTACAGAAGTACGTTTACATTATTTTTGCACAATATTAAAAAGAAGGGCGTTTACAATATTTTTGCACAATTTAAAAAAAAAAGTAACGCATGCGTGCTAAGCGTAATGCCAGATTTTAGCCTTCGCAGAAAACCTTACTAACGGATCCATTACCAGAACTGGCAAAACAATGGACACTAACATAAATCTTTAATATGCCTTCCATTATCGACGTATTGTTACGCATATTGCTTAGATACCATCTCAAGTTTGTTGATGTAAAACTTTTGAAATTTATCGTTATTTGTATTAGAATAATACAAATTATAAAACTATTTGTTTTACTACATATTCGCGAAACGCTACAAAATAATACTTCAAGATCATAGTTATACTGAAAATGCTATTGTTAAAGAGCTGTCAGGGCGCTCCAAAAATATTTAAATTGAGCAAAAAATTGAAGTTTACTATAGGATATGACACCAGCTAGGCCTGTCAAATTGGGTTCAGTTCACAAAAGTAGCATGAAAGTAAAGATGTCTTAACTTAGCCGTATAGTGTAACAAAATCAGCTCGTAAATTATACGAGTCTGTGATCATTAAGGATCCTACCATTGTGCTTTAAAACTCTGCAGTACACTATAGTGCATTTCTGTGGATTAATTTAACAGCCGTTAATCTAGTATGCCGTCGATAATCATGTGCCAACAATAGAAATTTAGTTAGCATTTCAGTGAAGACGTTTCGAGGAAAACAAATCGGTAGAACAGAAGGAGGTAGCCGATGAGAGCATGGGAGGTTGCAATTTCTACAATAATTTTTGCACACGTTATGGGAAACATTTTAGCTGACCTTATTTTCTTGTGTCAATAGACCAGAAAAAAAATCCGCTTATCCATTTGGAGAAAGGCTAATGAGTGAGTGAAGAGATATGGGCGGCTCTTAAAATCGGGGCTTTGAGAGCCGATGAGGGTGACGTGAGGCGAGTACGGAGCAGCGCCGGAATGAAAGGGCGTGGGAAACTGGAGGTCCCCGAGAAAACCCACCGGCCAGCGGGATCGTCCGACACGATTCCCACTTGCGAATATCCTGAGTGAAACGGCCGGGGATTAAACCCGGTTCGCCTTGGTTGGAGGCGATTAGTCTAACCGTTCAGCCACAGTCTTTCTGATACGCGCTAAACAAAAAATGAGTTGAAAAACCAAATATCGTGCAATCGAGGTAGAACAAGTAGTCATCCACATAGGCAGCAGACAGTGAACTGATGCCTTCAGCTCAGATATAAGTGTAATCGAAAGGTGAAACAATCTGAAAGGTCAGTTGGCTGCGAACGCCAGTTTCTGCAAACGCAAGCTGAAGTGGCAGTTACACCTGCCAGATGTTTCAAAACTGGTAACTTTGTGGTTGCGCCCAAGATACACCACTGGCATAGTCTATTCGCCTTTTCTTCAACCTTTTAGAAATCAAACCTTTGAAAATTCACCCCATGCATGACGTGTTTTTGGTTGTTTTCTAAATATACTTCCATAAACTTAAAACTATCTTATTTTTGGTTAAAGTAAACTTTAGAGATAAATGTTTAATCAATTTACTTTAATATTTAACTCATAAATAATATAAAAGCAGAGAGACAGAAGGTGTGTAGGTAACCCCAAGTAATAAACAGTACTCATGCAAAATATTATTAAACTGAGTGCACACGAACGCGGTGCGTTGCCACTTTGGTGTAATTTTCTAGATTTAGTTAAGCTTTGTTTGCATTATGCGGAGGAATAGAACGGAAATAGAATTTAAGCAGGGGTACAGAAAAGTCGGGAGTAACCATGAATGCACTATAACGTCTAATCTAAAGACGACTGGACACGCGAAAATTTTTCAACTCGCCCTCGAAGCCTTTTTTTCTACGAACTTTATGCTTCTGGCTTTGTTAAATACGGCGGCTCTTGCGGCAGGTTCCAGGAACGGGCGGGACATATCGCCCCGCACGAAATTGCACGAGAGGAAACAGGCGGAAACCATGCCTGAATGACCAGACGCAGAAGCATTCGTAGAATGGACAGGGGAAAAAAAAAAAAGATGGGTCGTGTTCGCTTCGCGGACCGCGGAGATGCGAGAGAGAGCACCTGACATCCGCCAGGAAGGACGTCCAGCAGGTTGGAAATTAAAACCCGGCTCGTCGCTCCCCGGCAACGACCGGCGGATGACGCGCGAATGAGACGGCGAGACTGGCGGACGTGGCCGGGAAAAAACGCAGCACTGCGCTCGGCTCAACGTTCGGCAAGATTATAATAATAATAAAAAAGGGGAGAAATGGAAGAGAAACGAGCTTCCAGGAGAAAACTTTGCTCCAGGCGTTAGGAAGTCTACCGATAAGACCTTCCTTTCACACTCTAGAAATATGAAATATTCAAGGTAATCGTTCGNACCGATAAGACCTTCCTTTCACACTCTAGAAATATGAAATATTCAAGGTAATCGTTCGTAACGCCGACGGAGTTTCACTCATTTGTTTATCCCCAAAACGGTATAGAATTTTTCTTCAAAGGCTGAGTGCATAATACTGAAACTACAGAGATGAAAAAAAAAACCATGTGGGAAATATTATTTACAAAGGCAAAAAATGTAATAGACTCGTGAAGAAATAAAAATTGCATAGATTGTTGCGTGGCAGTCGTTACGGACGCCGGATGAAGAGTTGGGTAATCTTTAGCGAAAAGTCAAATCGTTTATGCGCGAATCCGTTGCGAGAGTTTATTGGGCTGCCTCTTGCAATTTGTCGTAATAGCCAGCGAGACATCGTCAGTAACACAAACTTATACCAAGTGTTCGAATGTTCAGTTATTCCATCGTAAAATATTTTCGAGAGAAACTTAAATCCCTTACTTAAATCAGTGTTATCTTACATTTCTATCTACTAGCAAAGTCCGCCGTGAGATGACCTTGAATGTGCTGAAATTCTCTGTAATCAACAGCGCAAAGGGGGAGCGGACTCTCAAGTTATAGAGTTTTTTGCAACTAAAACAATGCACCGGTAGTAAAAACAGGAGGTTGCATGAACGTGCGTACAAGACATAATGCAGGATGCATATTTCGAACTGCAGCATACAAAGACAGTAATTTTCCTTGTTACCAGAGCTATGCATGACAGTATACTTGGCTGCAGCCTTCGTTGCACTTTAATATTTACTACTGACATACATTTCATGTGCTCTTTATCCTCCATATTAAATTTAAGCCTCAATTAATATGAACAATGTGAGAAAATAATTCACCAAACATCGAGAATAGATTTAATACGATTTTGACAGGACTGCGAAGGACCAAGACCTGAACTAGGTTCTTCTACAAGAGCCTTGATTACCAAAATTAATCTACTACAAGTAATATGAACTACTATGGCCACTGGAGACCCAATCATGATCGGAATGACAAAGGAAACTCTTTTCTCTAATTAATGAATTTATGACGCGCATTACGTCCGTGAAAAGGTCCATTTAACGAGACGACGCAGAAATGTACTGTCGTATTTTCAATACTCGTGAATGTACGTATACACACTAGCTGGATACTTAAGAAGTAGACCTGTTAACCAAGGAACAAAGAAAGATGATAGGAACATATGGAAGGAGAACAACGTCAGAAGAGAAAAGGAAACTACGAATATACAACTTATGCGTATAGTAACAAAGAAAATGGATTAGATGGGAATTCCCAAAATAGAAAGTTAAATTACGAAACATTTTTATGATGTGGGTGCCCGGATAATTAATATGCGGATTACAATAAGCTAACAGTTTGCTGTGCTATGAAACAGACATCGCNGTAACGCCGACGGAGTTTCACTCATTTGTTTATCCCCAAAACGGTATAGAATTTTTCTTCAAAGGCTGAGTGCATGATACTGAAACTACAGAGATGAAAAAAAAAACCATGTGGGAAATATTATTTACAAAGGCAAAAAATTTAATAGACTCGTGAAGAAATAAAAATTGCATAGATTGTTGCGTGGCAGTCGTTACGGGCGCAGGATGCAGAGTTGGGTTATTTTTAGCGAAAAGTCAAATCGTTTATGCGTGAATCCGTTGCGAGAGTTTATTGGGCTGCCTCTGCAATTTGTCGTAATAGCCAGCGAGACATCGTCAGTAACACAATCTTATACCAAGTGTTCGAATGTTCAGTTATTCCATCGTAAAATATTTTCGAGAGAAACTTAAATCCCTTACTTAAANCTTATACCAAGTGTTCGAATGTTCAGTTATTCCATCGTAAAATATTTTCGAGAGAAACTTAAATCCCTTACTTAAATCAGTGTTATCTTACATTTCTATCTACTAGCAAAGTCCGCCGTGAGATGACCTTGAATGTGCTGATNCTTACTTAAATCAGTGTTATCTTACATTTCTATCTACTAGCAAAGTCCGCCGTGAGATGACCTTGAATGTGCTGATATTCTCTGTAATCAACAGCGCAAAGGGGAGCGGACTCTCAAGTTATAGAGTTTTTTGCAACTAAAACAATGCACCGGTAGTAAAAACAGGAGGTTGCATGAACGTGCGTACAAGACAAAATACAGGATGCATATTTCGAACTGCAGCATACAAAGACAGTAATTTTCCTTGTTACCAGAGCTATGCATGACAGTATACTTGGCTGCAGCCTTCGTTGCACTTTAATATTTACTACTGACATACATTTCATGTGCTCTTTATCCTCCATATTAAATTTAAGCCTCAATTAATATGAACAATGTGAGAAAATAATTCACCAAACATCGAGAATAGATTTAATACGATTTCGACAGGACTGCGAAGGACCAAGACCTGAACTAGGTTCTTCTACAAGAGCCTTGATTACCAAAATTAATCTACTACAAGTAATATGAACTACTATGGCCACTGGAGACCCAATCATGATCGGAATGACAAAGGAAACTCTTTTCTCTAATTAATAGAATTTATGACGCGCATTACGTCCGTGAAAAGGTCCATTTAACGAGACGAAGCAGAAGTGTACTGTCGTATTTTCAATACTCGTGAATGTATGTATACACACTAGCTGGAGACATAAGAAGTAGACCTGTTAACCAAGGAACAAAGAAAGATATGAACATATGGAAAGAGAACGTCAGAAGAGAAAAGGAAACTACGAATATACAACGTATGCGTACAGTAACAAAGAAAATGGATTAGATGGGAATTCCCAAAATAGAAAGTTAAATTATGAAACATTTTTCTNTACGAAACATTTTTATGATGTGGGTGCCCGGATAATTAATATGCGGATTACAATAAGCTAACAGTTTGCTGTGCTATGAAACAGACATCGCAGATAATGTGTTGCTTCAATGTGGAAATACTGACGGTCTTTGAGAAGATTTGAGTGGCTACAGACTTCAAGAAACAGGAGTTCCGATTAATCCTGAAGAAAGACAGGCCATCAAGACGGCACACAACCTACGAAACAAACGATCACGACTGGTAAACAACTTATTAAAGTCTCTGATGAACTGTAGTTTCTGCAATTCCGATGATTCGAAATGTGATCGTACAACACTAGGGAGGTGAGACCAGGCGTCGAAGGCCAACGAAGAACTAGAAACTATCTCAAGAGGATGGCATAAAGAAGTCTGCTATCATTAGCGTATCGTTGATGTAATCGCAAAATGATTTGTTTTTAAACACCTGGTAGTTGTTAACGTCACACTTACCTGTATTCGCAAAAAAATGGTGAAATGTTCTGAGAGATTAACTGCTATTAATCACCTATAAATGCCCGGAAATTTCGTGAGTTCACCTGACAACAAGGCAAGATTTAGGAGTTCTATATACACTCTAGCGTTTGTCATTTGTTCTAAAGCTCCTGCCCCGGAGACCAGCGTTTTCCTTTGCACCAGTTCGTTCTTCATTCGCTCATTCTCTTGCTACATCTACTATNTCCTGCCCCGGAGACCAGCGTTTTCCTTTGCACCAGTTCGTTCTTCATTCGCTCATTCTCTTGCTACATCTACTATGGGATTAATCGAATCAAAATACACCAGTGGCCCAATCAGTAACGTTTCAAAGTAAAAGTTCTTGATGCATATCTTATCAACGCTGGGACTGGAGTAATTTCCTGGTCTCCACAAATCTCTCGGAAACGCCACTAGACGCTTAAAATTTAGTTACCTTGAAACTGACATCCATCGCTGCTTGTCAAATGACAACGTACACCAAATTTTTGCTAAAATATTAAAATCACTTGAGNTGAAACTGACATCCATCGCTGCTTGTCAAATGACAACGTACACCAAATTTTTGCTAAAATATTAAAATCACTTGAGAACCACTCTCGTGGTTTTATAATTTTAATTGTTAGTCGTCTTACCTATATGTTCGCTAACCAAGCACGTTCACTGTAAAAGTACCCTATTTCTGATTCACCCGGTCAAGAAAGAAAATGGCTTCTCACAAAGACACGCGGTCAAATAACTATAGACCGTGACATTTCACTTCATAGATTTCACACGTACTTGTCTACTTTGCGACTGAACCTTTATGATGCGTGTGCAAAGTTCCTAGCCGAGAAAAAAAAAAAAGCATCATCCAATCATAAAAGGACCAGAGCGCTACTGTGTTTTGGAAGATACTTTAGCAAAAACATGTTTCGCAGTTTGTTCCAGTGTGTCTAGCTACATCGCGAAGTGATGGCGTTCTTATACAAGAGAAATGTTTTCGTTCGGAAATACNTCGGCGATGGCGCCACATGGCCGGCCTGACAGCGAAAATAAACTGCGCATGCGCAGCAGCAGGGGACCGCGACCTTACCCAACTCTCTCGGAGTCGAGCTAGGGTGAAAACCATTAAACAGGCTTGTTGGAGGGAGATGAAGGAAATAGATCAGAGAAGGGGACCCTGCCAGCAATAATGCCCGAGAATCGTCAAATTTCCGGCGTAAGTTCAAGGTCAAAGGTGGTTGCACGTTGAACGAAATGTGGGTCTCAACTATTTATAATTACTTAGAATGTATACGACGTAGAATTTAGACTATTAAGACTACTTAGAAATCGAAGGTCTAATTAATTTCTTTTTTATACATTAACTTTGTTAAATTTTCAAATAAATTAGGTAATTGATTTTTATTTCGAGTTTATGTAAATTTGTCAAACTAGGTTTTCACATCTGGCCGCCATCCAAGAAAATTATTGTTTTGGCCATTGGTGGCAAGTAATTGAGAAACACTGCTATAAAATAAAGAACACCTGACATTCGCGGAAGCAGTTCCACGCGGGTTTGACTCAGTATCTTACGCCCACATTTGCACTTTTCCTTCAGTTACCAGCTGCGCCGTGTCTTTGTGAGAATACATTTTGGTATTTGACTGGGCCAATCTAAATAAGATAACTCCGCTGCTGACCGTCTGTGATTCACGTACAGTAAGACGTGTAGCATTCAAAACCACCCAATAGCTAAGGTGGATCTGAGCTAATGTTTTGAAATACAGCTAGATAGGAAGTATTTCTACGAAAACCATACATTTTGCGACTAGTAACTTTTGGGAATACCTCTAGCGACATTTGTACGTAATTATAATTTTCTACAAATTCCAAGGCCGAGAAAAAAAAAGTATTTTTTCCAACGCAAGGTGCTGCGTTAGAATTCCGTCTCAGCCAACGACACGTGAGGTGAAGTTAGCTGTTTTATTTAGCACATAACTCATCCTCTAGATGAGTCTCACAGCAAACCATAAAACACGCTGTGTTAATAAGCACTGATAACATTATAACCACACACTCATGAAAGCTACAGTCCCCAAATGGCTAGTGCTGTTTCTGCAGGATTAATAGGGAAAGTTAGGGCCAGTGACTTTTCGCGTAAAAATCGGAGTACACAGTCGACTTCAATACTATATGCACACCTCAGCTGTTGTTATACCTCCATTGGCTGCTGGTGCCGTGTCCGTCTTTGACCATGCCACTCAGGAATAAGTAACTCCGACACTGAACCTTCGTGATTCGTGCGCAAACGGTTAACACGGGCCGGAAAATTTTTTTTAGCCAATCAAAGAATCTGGACGACCCTGCAGTGCTTTGGACTGTATCTTGTCTCGAACTCGTTTCGCGAAAT
Organism: Clitarchus hookeri; assembly: GCA_002778355.1. Taxonomy (NCBI): domain Eukaryota; kingdom Metazoa; phylum Arthropoda; class Insecta; order Phasmatodea; family Phasmatidae; genus Clitarchus; species Clitarchus hookeri. Next base: position 802,644 of record NQII01001273.1, read on the forward strand.
ATCACTGCCCCTAGGGAAAGCAATAGTTCGCGAATTCAGTTCAGGGTCAGATAGACGCGAAACACGTCTAAACTGATGTCACTTTTTCGATTGGATAACAGCTTATTAGACACGCTCGGGACAGCTCGCAGCCAATAGCGTGCTTATACGGAAACACGTAGCAAATCCCACACTGCCAGGTGTGTGGCAGCACCGGCCACTCATTGGGGCAGCGACCGATGAACAAACATCTGAGACTGTAGTATACAAACGATTGTGGAGTCTAGTCTACTGGTCATTGAACACGCGAAATTCCTCGGTCCTTGAGGGTTGACCAAAGGGGCTACGTGGAGGCAGCTGCCCTACCCGACGACGGGCATGCTGCAAACCGATTCGAAGAACTTACCACGAGGGATGAGACGATCCTGGAGAAATGACGGGATGAAGCCCAGGGTGAAAATAGGAAACCCAGAAAAAAATTCTCACTGTCGTAGAATAATAGAGATGAAACAGCAACTAATACCGCGTCGCACGTCAGCAAACTGTACTATTTTTTTTTTTAATACTTCCTGACCATAATGTAGCCTGAAGAGATTATAGGCTATTCACGGTAAAGTGAGCACTTTTGAAAGCCTTCTCATCTGTAATAACAGTCAAAACTTATTTTTTAATTTATCCTTAGACGTTAACTTCTGAGTGCGGTGGAATATGCACGATGTGTTCATTACTTGCATGGCAGTATTATTTTTAAAAGCTGGTTAAAGGATATAAATTGGCTGAAAGGAAAAAGTTACTAGGGCCTCAAAAGTGCTCACGTTACCATGAACAGCCTATACAATACAGTTAGCCGTGCTTCGTTTTGAAATCGGGTTACTAATTTATTTGCTTAACGACAGCAAAAAAAAAAAAACGCTCGTGGGGAATCGTGCCCGACGATGCAGCTGGTTGGCAGGTTTTCTCGTGTATCCCCCCCCTCCTAACTACGCACTTGCATTCCGGCGCTACTCCATTTCCACTTCGTTTCACCCTCACTGGTTCTCTATACCTCGTTGTTAAGGGTTCTGGTCACCCAAAAATGTATTATTTTATATTTGTAGGAATTGCTGTTTAACCAATAGACATTAAAAGTACTATTTCCTTGCATAAAAAAAAATTAGATGGCATATTTTTTACACAACGGCTTGTCAAAATCAAAATGTAAGTGTTTTTAGGNATTAGATGGCATATTTTTTACACAACGGCTTGTCAAAATCAAAATGTAAGTGTTTTTAGGACGTGCAAATAATAAACACTGGCTCACTGACCGAAATGAGATAATTAACATTAAAATGAGATACNAGTGTTTTTAGGACGTGCAAATAATAAACACTGGCTCACTGACCGAAATGAGATAATTAACATTAAAATGAGATACCATAAGTTACTTAGTAATTCTTAAACTCTCGCTATGAAATGTTTTGCAATATTTAGTAAATTGGTTGAAAATAAGAAAATTGTTATGATTTTTTGTAAACTAAACTTTTTGAAGCATACCTTAAAATGAATTAAGACATGACCTTTCAGTCACAGTTGTTAAACTTTCTGTAAATTATTTCGTTTATTCTATTTGTATGACTCAAAAACACTACAACTGTAATTTTGACATGCCATGATCAAAACCAAGCGATCTATTTTTCTCATAAGCGCGGAAAGAGTATTCATACGTAATGTCTACAAGTTGAACGGTGTTTCATACAAGCATAAATTGTATTGTGAATGACTAGCACAATTAATAGCACGAGTGATTTTTCGCGAAAAATATATGAGTACACGGTAGACTTCAATAGTATAAGCACCCAACAGCAGTTTGTCTATTTCCATTGGTTGCTGTCTGCTTGTGAAGGCGTCTTCATATTTGAGCGGGCCACTCAGAATTTGGAAACATCGGCACGGTTCCTACGTGATTCGTGCACATACAGTTAACACGTGCCAAAAAGTAATTCAGCCAATCAAGATAGGTAAACGACCCTACAGTGTTACGAAATATAACTTGTCTTGGATGTTTTTTTTTTTTTTTTCGCGGAATTTCACCACCGCTAACAATTAAGGGCCGCCCAAATCTTTCCATTCCACTCCACTCAGAGTGAAGAAAAAATAATATAAAAACTCTGTGCAAAAAAGAAACGCCTCGAAAGGCTGAGCAGTATAATCATGAGCAGAGAGACGAGATAATCCACGTTGTTTACGACACCTGGAATTATTCCCCCGCGGTGGCGTCTGGCAGGTCTCGCCCCAGAGCCGAAGGAATTTATTGGCTGTTTTGTTTCTGCAAGCCTCACCGCGACTGGCTGGAATCTGCCGGGCCCGCCCAACACGCCAGTGGCAGCTGCCGTCACAGCGATATTGCCCGGATAGCAGGGAGGGGCGAAGGGGTTGGATTGCAGTATAGCGGGTGGGGAGGAAGCGAATGACACGCCGACACAATAATAAACGATTATGGCGGGGGTCCCAGACGACAGGCCNGAGCGCCTCTGCTGAATGGAGGTTCGGGGCTCGGGAGATATCCGGGGGGAGGGGTAAAAATGGAAAGGGTAGGAGGGGGAGAGGGGCTGAAGCACAATGCCCGACGCAATATCGCCGAGGCATCTCCCGATATGACAAGCTCCCCCTAGCGCGCGTTACCTCCGACGCAGGCAATGCTGCTACGGTGTATTCACGGTATCATCAAACGTTCTGGATCAAACCTTTGAAAAAATAACTCAATGTACGTGTTTGGTAGTTCCCTAAATATGTCATATATCACAAGCGTTCTTTTTTCAATTCTTTTAGCATAAAAGTATTTTATGTGTGGTNTAGTTCCCTAAATATGTCATATATCACAAGCGTTCTTTTTTCAATTCTTTTAGCATAAAAGTATTTTATGTGTGGTTAAATTGAAGATTTAAAATATGTTTTATCTACAAATTATAAAGTTTAATTTATAATTAACATAAATAAAAACCGAGAGAAAATGTGTGCTGGTACGCCAGGCAATAAGAAATATTTCTCATGTAAAATATTATCACACTGAGTGCGCACGAATGCAGTTCGCTGTCCCTTTTGGAGTAATTTTCTAGACTTTGTTAAGCTTCGTTTTCCATGAGGCGGAGGAATAGTCTGGAAGTAGAATCTTTAGCAGGGTTTCAGAAAAGTTGGAAGTAAACATAAATGCACTGTATATAGACTGTTCACGGTAAACTGAACAGTTTCGAAAGCCCTGCTGAGGATCTACTTCATTGTTTGCATTGTATCGTTCCACTATGTGTAGGTACCAACATTGCCACGTGCCTGATCCCTTTGTTCATACGCCACACGAGTGAAATCGTGAAACTGTTGGACGCGTAAATGTGTTATTTATACTCTTAATTCTTGCCATATTTTGAATAAANACGAGTGAAATCGTGAAACTGTTGGACGCGTAAATGTGTTATTTATACTCTTAATTCTTGCCATATTTTGAATAAAACAAGAAACGCTAACCTCACTGAACATAAATTAAAACACGCTCACAATACCACGCCGAGTCTTGCGACTATTTTTATTTCTTCGGTGTCAACTAGTGGAGCCCGCATGCCGATATGTGCAGTAACATTTACGTAGTGCAGTCAACAAGTTCATGCCTTCCATGGTGCGTGGCTGCCTACACTCGAGACGCCAGTCAATCCACGAACTTATTGACTGATAGTATCGCAGAGTAGATATGCAGTCCAGAAGTTCGTGCCAGCCATGGTGGGCGCGTGGCTGCCTAAACTCGAGACGCCAGTCAACCGACGAACTTATTGACTGACAGTATCACAGAATAGATAAGTACACAGAGGCGAAATGACATGGCGATCCCTTTGATGTAGGGGTACCAAGTCTTTGATTGGCTGCGAGAGGATCTGGGAACGGTCATAGCGTCTGATTGGTTACGGCATGCCGCAAGAGATTCCCTATTGACTGGGCTGCCGGCTGGCGAGTAGGTTACCAGGCGCTGATTGGCCAACGGATTTCCAACGTTTTAACCCGTTCGGTCGCACATTGATTTCTGGGCCAAAGTGTTGCAATCGGGTGATTTTTTGGTATGCGCTGTACTTGTGTCCAGCCAGTACTTGTCTTACAACCAGTGGACAAAGTGCTGCGTGCTCGATGATATTGCCAAAGAGGTGAAGAAAAATTCCACAAATCACATTAGCCACAAAGAAGACTGGGCACCGGTGCCTTGCTGTGTACAGTACCGCTCATAAGTATTATTCACATGCAAAGTGTACACGATCGTGGACACGGTGACTGAACGGGCTAAGGGTCAGTGACGCCATTTTGTTGGCGTGTGCCGGTGTATTTCGCGATATAAGCAGCTGATTCACCTCTGTGTTAATAATTACTCTGTGATAGTATGAATCCAACCCTTTTAGGCCCACTTTAATTTACGGTTTCAGGTGTTGCAAACAAAAACCATTTATGATGCGTGCAGTACTTAAGTCGACACAGCACTTGCTTCGTTGTCGCCCCCAACTAGCTGTAGTGTGTGTGTCCGGCTACAGTAAGAACCAATTACGGCCTAGACCAGTACGAAGATTTGCGAATCATGTACCCACAGGTAAGATCGTTAGTAATTGAGCTTCGTAGTGTGCAGTACAGATCAAAACCTACATGTGCGTAATGCACACATTTGTGTACACTGGGTCCAGCGGAGTGTGGTGAACTGTTGCAACGTAAGCCGTGTTTTGCTCTGAGCNTGCACACATTTGTGTACACTGGGTCCAGCGGAGTGTGGTGAACTGTTGCAACGTAAGCCGTGTTTTGCTCTGAGCTATACCTTATAGTTTGCTGGTTTACACATCGGCCTATTAAACGTAGTAGTGCAGTTGACGTCACAGCACGTGTGCAATGGACGTCTCGTCGCTCTCTTGTGAGTGGCCGCAATACAGTCAGTATCTCCCGGCTCCACTCTGGTTATTGGTTCCTGCTGCGTGCGCCGAGTGTGTGCAGCACTGAACAAGCACCAGCTTACCTTGAAACATTTCACCACACGACAATGCCTGGGTCTGAATGGGTTAAGGACAGTGATTTTTTTTTTCAAAGGTTGATTTCAAAAGTGTTTACTTTACCATGAACAGTCTGTACCAGAGGGAGCCGTCAGAGGGGGCGGAAGCGGCACAGGGGGTTTGATGAAAGTAAGAGAGGGTTTAGAGGGGGCGAGTGCTGGTGTGACCAACAAAGAGAGAGAACGCGGAAGAGCGACGAGGACACATCAGGGTGCGTAGGGCGAGATCAGAACGCTGTTATTGAAGCCGGGCACGCGAGCCGCTTCCCGAAAGTTAGCAGGGACTCGAGCTAATATCGCGAGCGCCCGTTCCTCGACGAGCTCATTTATGGTGCTTCGCGCAAGTTGATTGTCGAAAGTTATTCGATTTGTAGGTATTGCATTGTAATATTGCTGTGTGCAAGCAAAAATCATCCACACGCGCGCACGTATTGCAGTACGTGTATTTGGTGAAATCACAGACGTGTTGAATCTACGTCGCACAAAACAATACAATGTAGACAGTCTGCATTGAAAATCAGTTACAAACTACCACTTTCAGCTTCGCAACATCACAAAATCCATTTTTTTTTTTTAAACTGACATACATAAATCTAAATTGCACAACATTTCATTGAATACGTTAATTTTTTTCCCCGTATCGCAAAAAAAAAAAAAAATTCTCATCGTTTTATTACATTAAACAAAATGTTTTATAAGTTGAAGCGCAAAACTTTGGAACGAATACGAAACAAATGATGAACATTTTAATATTGTATTAACGCGTATGACATAGAATAATATAAAACTGGCGTAGACAAAATCTATTTCCCGAAAATACAACACTGTTTAATTATGCCCCAATCCTGAATGATGATCATGGTAGTACCGTACGTCGTGATATGCGGATACGCACAGTTGGCAGTCATGTTTAGAATCATTGACGAGTTTTTAAGGAAATTGAAGAGTGAAGAGATCTGAGCGGCTCTTAACAACGCGGTCTGGAGAGTTTTTAAGCAAATATAGAGTGCAAAATGTTAACTTCATGCCTATATTACGCTTGATATGCATTAACGTATTAACTTCTTAAAGGCGCGATAAAATCCAGAAATGTAAGGTTACCTTACGGTGAGTGGGTAAACGCTCGTTGTTTTTTTTTACGTACAAATGTATCAGCCGTTAATAATGCACTTCTTTAAATGCGTCCGAAACACACAGGAATCCCAGAAAGTACTCTGCACTGAGACGTTTCATTACTGTTGTAATGTGCGTTCCCTAAGCAATGACACACTTAGATTTCTTGGTTATTATTTTAGTTTATGCTTGCGGACTTGAAATATTAGGTAGCTCTGGTAAGCCAGAAGTTGTCTTTACGCTTTAGTGCCTACCATTTGTTCATTAGCAGATGCAACAATAAAACAAATATTTAAAAAGTAAACAAAGTTAGATTTTTGAGTAACTTCCACATTATTTGACCTAATTTCATTGCGCGTGTGTTATTGTTTCACAGCCTTCCAACGTTGGCCAAATAATAATAAAAAACGCCAAATTTCAAATTTTTGTCACTAATGAATTTGCTAATGTTTTTTATATTCCTATTAATGATATATTCGACGATTTCTTTAATCTATCGTAGGTTGGCAAACTGAGCAGATTTAATTTTTTTTGCTGACCAAACCCTTGGGTTAATGGAAATAGTAACAAAAACTTACTTTCCAATTAAAAGAGAAATCGANGGACTCGAGCTAATATCGCGAGCGCCCGTTCCTCGACGAGCTCATTTATGGTGCTTCGCGCAAGTTGATTGTCGATGGTGCTTCGCGCTAGTTGACTGTCGAAAGTTATTCGATTTGTAGGTATTGCATTGTAATATTGCTGTGTGCAAGCAAAAATCATCTACACGCACGCATGTATTACAGTACGTGTATTTGGTGAAATCACAGACGTGCTGAATCTATGTCGCACAAAAAAATACAATTTAGACAGTCTGCATTGAAAATCAGTTACAAACTACCACTTTCAGCTTCGCAACATCACAAAATCAATTTTTTTTTAAACTGACATACATAAATCTAAATCGCACAACATTTCATTGAATACGTTAATTTTTTTCCCCGTATCGCAAAAAAAAAAAAAAAATTCGCATCGTTTTATTACATTTAACAAAATGTTTTATAAGTTGAAGCGCAAAACTTTGGAACGAATACGAAACAAATGATGAACATTTTAATATTGTATTAACGCGTATGACATAGAATAATATAGAGCTGGCGTAGACAAAACCTATTTCCCGAAAATACAAAACTGTTTAATTATGCCCCAATCCTGAATGATGATCATGGTAGTACCGTACGTCGTGATATGCGGATACGCACAGTTGGCAGTCATGTTTAGAATCATTGACGAGTTTTTAAGGAAATTGAAGAGTGAAGATATCTGAGCGGCTCTTAACAACGAGGTCTCGAGAGTTTTTAAGCAAATCTAGAGTGCAAAATGTTAACTTCATGCCTATATTACGCTTAATATGCATTAACGTATTAACTTCTTAAAGGCGCGATAAAATCCAGAAATGTAAGGTTACCTTAACGGTGAGTAGGTAAACGCTCGTTGTTTTTTTTTTTTACGTACAAATGTATCAGCCGTTAATAATGCACTTCTTTAAATGCGTCCGAAACACACAGGAATCCCAGAAAGTACTCTGCACTGAGACGTTTCATTACTGTTGTAATGTGCGTTCCCTAAGCAACGACACACTTAGACTCCTTGGTTATTATTCTAGTTTATGCTTGCGGACTTGAAATATTAGGTAGCTCTGGTAAGTTAGAAGTTGTCTTTACGCTTTAGTGCCTACCATTTGTTCATTAGCAGATGCAACAATAAAACAAATATTTAAAAAGTAAAAAAAGTTAGATTTTTGAGTAACTTCCACATTATTTGACCTAATTTCATTGCGCGTGTGTTATTGTTTCACAGCCTTCCAACGTTGGCCAAATAATAATAAAAAACGCAAAATTTCAAATTTTTGTCACAAATGAATTTGCTAATGTTTTTTATATTCCTATTAATGATATATTCGACGATTTCTTTAATCTATCATAGGTTGGCAAACTGAGCAGATTAAAATTTTTTTTTGCTGACCAAACCCTTGGGTTAATGGAAATAGTAACAAAAACTTACTTTCCAATTAAAAGAGAAATCGATAAACTAACTTAGTATCTCTCACATTTTATTTCAGGCCTGATCACTTTATTCATGCATCGGCCAAGTGGAACTGTAAAATTATTAGAAAAGTAAATATTTTGAAACATGCTCGTTCTTACACTTACATAAATTTTTAAAAACATAACGAAAAATAAGTCATTTAAATATTCACAAATGCTTACCTAACACAGTTGTTATTCAACGTTTAACCATGGAACTACTTTCCCTCTGTGGTAACTAACTTTACCGGGCGGCATGCCAGTCAGCGTGACCGTTAAAACATATGCAGGCAGGGGCAGTGACATTTTTGGAACGCTGATTCAAGAAGTGCTCAATTAACCGCGAACAGCTTACAAGACACAACTATCAATGGAACGGCCGCATCGAATCCAGCCCAGCCTTATGAGAAAACAGGTCCTCAATGCGAAAGAAGCCAATAAATAAGTGACACAGACTCGAATATATACAGTACTGCGAAATCGTGTGCACTGCCAGATAATAACGCGAATTTTGCAGCTCTCCAGCTACCCACGTCTTACGTCTCATGCATAGACACACAGGGTAAAAAAAAAAAAAAAAAAAACCTTACCAAGTTAATTATTTTACGATTCTAGGATAAAGTTTTACGCAGGCGAAGTTCTTTGCAGACCAACAACAAACACTCTGCTTTAGAGCGTCGGTGTCTCCATTGGCCTAATGAAATGGGATAGTAGCTCGTGCACGCATAGACGCCAATAACGAACGAAAACTGTCGGACGTGTGTCCAGTTATGATTGGCCACTCTTCTCACAAAGACACGCCGCCAATATGAAAAAGAAAACTGCTGGCACGCCCGTAACGTATTGAAGTCTAGCATGTCCGAAAATATTTTCGCGAAATTCGGGTGTCCCTAGCTATAATCCATTCACGGTTACTTGCAACTTTTTTGAAGCCTTGCTAAAGTTCTATATTCAGACAAGCCCTCTACCTTATGCAAACAAAGCCTTACTACGTCTAGAAAATTACACCAAACGGACAACGCACCGTATTCTTGAGCACTCAGTTTAATAATAGTTTGCATTAGAACTATTTCTTACTAGGCATTACTAACACAACTATTTTCTCCTCGTTTTAATTCACATTAATTACAACCGAAATTTATAGATAAAATATTAATTAGAAATATAATACTTTAATTTAACAGAAATATTAAACGCGTGTGATGCATTACATATTAAGCAAACAACCAAACACCTCATACATAAAGTGATTTGTTAAATATTTGAATCAAAACAGTGTGAAGATACCGCGAATAGACTATATACTTGTCTCGTTCTCCCCCCGCCCTTCTGCGGCCGCTCCAGACCGCTCCACGTGCGACTCAACCCGCGGAGAACGTCCCAATGGGAAGTCTCCCAGGAGGCGATAAAAACGAACAGCCACGGCGGCAGGCAGGCGAAACGTTTCCTCGGCGATAAGGACGAGGAAAACAGGCTGCGGTCCAGGTCAGCCGTGAAATGAGGTTTCGCAACACCGAGATTGCCTGGCCTGCCTCACCTGTGCTGGTCACGTCGTTTCACCCCCTCGCGGCTCGGATACGCGCCGTCCTGAAAACATCGCCGGCACTATTCCGCGTCCACCTCCCAATCCCCCAACCGACCCCCCATCCAGTCACGTTAACTTGTATCTTGTATGTTGGTTTACGTGCAACAGAGAAAGAACGACCTGCATGCACGCCATACTTTTCATAATTTTTAAGCTCAGTTTGTTCAATATTTGTTAATGTGAACAGCAAACAAAATATTTTTTGTTTTCAAAAAAGCTGCCAGCAAAAAGTTTACATTTTCAAAGGTTTGTAGATTCAACTACTTTCATAAGTGATTCTCTCAAATTTACGATTAATAACATGTACATGACGAACGTGTACGTATCAAAATGAAAGTGGATAATATTTATGGCACGGTTCATGGCCATCGTGTACGTCAGGGCTGTTTACGTACACGGGGAACGTGAACCACGCCATAACGAATACCTACTTTTATTTTGATACGTACACGTTCGTTACGTAACACGTTTTCCATCGTGAACTGAGCTTAAGGCTCCCGCCTGCCTGCGTCGTTTTTCTCTTCTTTTTTTCTGGACGAGAAGCGCGGGAGCTATAAGGGTCACACTGGCACGCGCTACAATAGCGCCATCGCCGCTACGCACAGGGCTCTGGACTGGCGTGCAATGTTCTCGTAGTGCTGCTTATGCCTAAGGGACCCTATAATTTTATTGCTGAAAAGTGTTTTAAAATACGGCAGTCTGAAAACACAGTTTTTAAATATATTGGAGGGCTGCAAAAATATTGTTACATCATGCGTGGTAACTTTAAAGTGCCATTCCTTCCTCGTCTGGGGTGTGATGTATTTTCGTAGGTAAAAATACTGGGGGCACGTTGCATAGTTTCGTCAAAAAACCCGGGATTTCAAACACTCTGCGAGGCAGTTAGCGCTAGGCAGGCGGAACTCTGGGTTTCGCCTGTCTGCAGCTGTTTCGCGCGTTCAATTCTCGAAATGCACGAGTTTTAAGCGCTGTACCTACCAAGCTTGCAGCCACAAAGTTTAAATTGGGAATCAGCGGTAAATAAATTCCTTCTCAACGTATCAATGTAAAAGATAACTGTTCAAACAAAATAATAAAATTATATACAACCCGACTTTCTCAGAGAACACTGCCACCTTAAGAAATTTACAAAAACATTTTTTTTTTGTAAAATGCAAATTTAAAGAATACATTTTAGAAAAAATATTAAACATAAACATTTGCAAACATTTTTTACATGCCAGTATTCCTTAAGAATCGTCACATATAGTCTATTCGGTATATTTTCACACTTTTTGAATCAAACCTTTGAGACAAATAACCCCACGTCTGAAGTGTTTGGTTGGCTCTTGAATAAATCACGTTTCACAAGCGTTTTATAGTGATGTTAACATAAAAGTATTTTGCTTTCTGTTTAATTAACTTTGTCACATTTATTTTATCTATAAAATATAATATTCCAATTTTAATCAAAATGAATAAAAACAGAGAGAAAATTAGCGTGTTGGTAATGCCTACTAAGAAATAGTTCTCATGCGAAAATTAAACTGAGTGCGCACGAATGCGGTGCGTTGTTCCTTTGGTGTGATTTTTTTTAGACTTGATTAACCTTCGTTTGCACGGGGCGGAGTAATAGTCTGAAAAATGAAACTTAGCAGCGATGCAGAAGAGTTGGAAGTCACCATGAATGGGCTATTGAATACTTTTTTGTTTGAAACGGTCATCTTTAAAATGTATGAGCTGAGAATTGACTCCCCAATTAAACTCCGCGGCTGCATGCCGGGTAGGCAACGCCCTTAAGAGCGACTCTTGCTCACGCACCACTTGCCTCATCGCCTCTACGCGCAGGTCGTTCAACCAGCGTGCAGTTTTCCCCGTCAGCGACTCGCTTGAACGTGACTTTTAGCGACGGTCCCGTATTTTTACGGCGCACCAATAAAGATGACGGTACAACGCGTGCCGAGAGACCACTCTGAATAATTTAGCAGCTGAGCCAA